>LBNU01004346.1:38039-49696 GCA_014162995.1 Artemisia annua | reverse complement strand
TATAGGAGATTAGCCAGTTTTCCTTAGTCTAACGTAGATGAAACATTCACCCAAATACAATCACAACATACACATCACATGATAATCAATAGTTAGGTTTCATTAGATCTAAGCAAACACAAAGTAAATTAGCCTAGCATGTTGAAAGAAAGACAAGTACAAATATATATCACACAACACATAGACATATTGTATGAATAAAGACTTATCTTGGATTAAACATGCAAGTTGGAAGGGTTGGAATACCCTCCAAGGTCTGTAAAACTCGTACTAGGGTTTTGGTCCCAAGTTCTCCACTCTAAAATTCGTATAAAATAACAGAAAAACGTTCTATATATATAGAGTATGCGGGCTGACGGCGTCAACCCAATAGGTGACGGCGTCAGCACGGCGATTAGGGTTTCCAGACGGCCTTAGTTGACGTGGTCATAGTTGCTGATTCCAGATCTGACGGCCTAGGTTGACGGCGTCATCATTTTGCACTACGAACTCTCTGGGTCGTCACACATCTTTTTTCCACTTCTGGACTTCACTTGTTCCTGACGGCGTCACCTTGTAAAGTGTGACGGCGTCACCTTCAGCAATCTTCAAGGTCTTTTGAGTTTTTTGTTGTTTTCCGCACTTTTTCACTCCAAAAACGCCCGAAAACACTTCTTTTGTGATTTTCCCTTCAAAAGTACCTAAAATGAGAAAAGAAACGACTTTGGGTGAAATCCATACCAAAAACATACGAATTAGGACTCAAACTGACCCCTAAAAACATAACATTTTTCGTCTCATCAACAATGTTGACACCTTTGCCGTGCCAACTGATATACTTTAATTCATTCACAAATGAGCATTTGTTGATTATTTCATTGAAGGACGGACCATTTGGGTCTTCATCATCCTCTATAGTCACGAACTTGCTCTCCCACGCGAAGTATGTGAATTTGTGGAGCACCTAAAAAAGGAAGACAAAAATCAGGAAAATCCAACCGTACAAAGTGTAGATTATTCCACTCAACTATGTAGTTTCGAAACACTCCTTCAGAGCTATGTTTGTTTAACACATGCACTTCATAGAATATAGTATGCTAGTAGTAATACAGAATACTTACATCAAGTGGTGTTTCTAGGATTGCATGGAATTTTTTGAGAACATGCATGGTCATGATTTCTATGAAATAGCTTGATAGCAACTTATCTCGGGTATTGACTATTTGACCTTCATTCTTTGCCCAAGATTTTGTCAGCATTATACTTCTTTTAAGTATATTCTTCTTACCCATTTTCATATTACCAAATCAATAAGCCGGAGCCTAATAAGAGCCTTAAGCTGGTTGTGTGTAAAGTCGATCTCAATATCATGAGTCTTGCATTTTAGGAACCCCACCTTAAATAAAATAAAAGTGAAAACAGTTTAATATATATTATAAATATAATTTAAAAAAGATAAAACTAACTTTTACTTACCCCGAATGCATAATGTCACGACCCGCACGCTCGATAGGGTTGTTTTCGAGGTTGGGCAGGATTCTAGATTATTCTACACTTTCTTAGAAGACTCTATGGAATTCTAAGGAAGTTGCAAAAAGGTCTTGGAAGCCCTTGGAAGGATTTAGAAGTTCTTAGAAGCCCTAGAACCTTCCTCCCATGGAAGGTTGTAAAACCCTTCCATGGAAGGTTGTATAACCTTGTAGTGTGTACATAGTTGTAGTATAAATATAGGCATCCTCATTTGAGGAAGACACCTCTCAAATCACTTGTAAAGTTTTCTCTAGTAATACAAAGTATTCCCCATTCCACTTGTTCTTTTCTTTAAAGCTTTCTTAGTTGTCTAGATTGTTGAGTGTTCGAGCAAGACTGACTTAGTCGAGACTAAGTGCCGCATGGAAGAACCTTGTAGAAACAAGTCCGTCACAACATGTTGGCTTTACATGATTGACTACTTCTCTTTCAATAGTTCACACCCATGAATAAGAAAAAAATGTTTCAATTAAGCAAAGTTGAAGTTGAAATTCCCACCAATCAATATCGCCCTCAGGCATGTAGGTCTTCAATGGTGTTGAACCATAAGCAAATACCTAAACAAGAATTGAATTATATTATATATAAATATAAATTTAAGAAAGAAAATTAAAAAACGAAAAAAACACACACACAATCAGACATACTTTGATATTATTACCAAATCTGTCCTCGATAACAGTTTTGATTGGAGCAATTAGTTCCATTCTTTTATACTCCTCGTCTTGTGTATGAATCATAAGTGACCTTCATTCTTAGCCCAACATTTTGTAAGCATTATACTCTTTTTTAGTAGATTCCTCTTGCCCAATACCAGGTTAGCCTGAACCACAAAGTAATCACTTAGACAAACATAAAAATAAATAAATTACGAAGTCAATAAGCCAGAGGCTAGTAAGCGCCTTAAACTGATTTTGTGTAAAGTCCATCTCTATATATTGAGTTTTGCACTTTAAGACCTCCACCTTAATATAAATAAAAGGAAACACAGTTCAATGTATTAGTATATGTATATAAAGGGCCATATTTCTCAAATAAAAACATCAAAAATTTCATATTTTCCCAAACGTGCATCAAAATCATTTTACATTATGCGTTATTAACATGTAAGTTGGGTAAATATGGCATTTTGAGATTTATATAAATAATTTAAAAAATAAATAAATAAATCAAACAACTTTGACTTACCCCGAATGCATATGCCGGCATTATATGATTGACTACTCGTATTGCAACAGCTTCACATCCATGAGTAAAAAAGTCTTTCAGGTGAGTAAGGTTGAAGTTGGAATTCCCACCTAAAATAGTAAAATCAATATCCCCATCTGGCATGTAGGTCTTCAATGGTGTCGAACCGTATGGAAAAACCTAAACAAGAATTGAATTATTATATTGTATATGAATATAAATTTAAAAATTAAAAGAAAATTATAAAACGAAAAACACACACACATACTTTGATAGTATTACCAAATCTGTCCTCGATGACAGTTTTGATTTTAGCAATTAGTGCCGTTCTTTCATCGTCCTCGTCTTGTGTAGGGATCATAACGGACAACATTATGTCGCTATCATCGTTTTCCTCCTCCATATCATGATCGCGATGATGATCGATTATATCCATCTGCCATGCATGTCAAAATTGAACTTATTAGTTACCCACATATATATATTACAAGAATTAAGAAAGCATATATGAAGGAAAACATGAATGGCCTGGGTTCATCAAATCTTGATATATAATAATGGTATTATCAAAACCCAACATGATCATATGTTTAAAGATTGATAATATACTGCAATAAATCATCATCAACCTCGTTAATAACTACATTATATTTTACTGATCAAGAAAGGTTATTTCATATACAAGATTCGATTAAAAAAGAATGTAGAAACCCTAGTTAGCTAAGTTTATCAAGAAAATAATAAAGAAGAAGAACTCATCAAGAACCCATCAAGACTATGAAGAAGAAGAAGATGATATCACTTACTAGTTTTTATTTTCTTTATAACACCAGATGAAATTAATGATGATATAATGAAGAATGATGAAGAAGAAGATGACAGTAAAGAAACACTTGTTGTCTTTTCTTAATAACAGAATTCAGATGAAGTTGAACGTTGGGGAGAGGAAAATTTATTTAGTTGCATTAGGGTTTTTAGTATACGTTTAGACATAATAGAGAGTGGGAGGGAGGGGTTGTTTTTAAAAATCTTTCTTCTTTCTTCTTTTTTGTGACACTTCTTGAGCTATTTTCATTATTATTATTATTATTATTATTATTATTATTATTATTATTATTATTATTATTATTATTATTATTATTATTATTATTATTATTAGTAAGAGCAATTAATACAACATGACTTAAAGTGAACAGCTTTAATTACTCCCAGTAAATCAAACGAATTATCTTATCAATTTGCTTCTTAATACTTTATACACTAATTACTTACTTTTGGTAATATTAACATTTTATACAATTTGTTTTCACGTCACTACTATACTCGTTCCATATAGATTGATTTTCGAGTCGGTTTTAGTACTATTAATGTTTTCGGTTTTATATGGAACCAAAACCCTAATAGGTTCGGTTCTATATGTTTAAGGTTTTCGGACCAAAATATTGTATAACGAGTCATTCAGTTAAACAAGGTAGGAGACTTTAATGTAAAGTGCTTGTATCCGGTCAATGGAAAAGACACGTCACACATATATATCATGATAAAAAAAAAAAAAAGTTTCAAATTCTTTTTATGTTTTAGGTAGTATGGGTGACGCATTTCAGTACCATTAGTAAAGAAGGATAAATGGGTGAGCGTTGAATTGGGTTCTACGCGTAGTACTTCAATGGATTTGCAAGATGGTAATTCGAAAATCCAGGTTAAAGAGAGTTCGATAATGAGACCGCTCCACATCGTTGCGAAACAAATGACCCTACTCTTCTACGTGAATTTGATGAGTATGACTTGTATGAGAGATGTTTACAATGGTTAGTGGGTGTGTAAGAGATGTTTGATACTACACTTAATTAAATACTACTACATGACTAAAATTAGTGAACCACGGTAATAACTAGTGAGTAGTGATGGCAATAAAACCCGTATTCGATGGAGACCCGAACCCCAAACCTGATTTGACCGGAGAATCCCCGATTTGACCGGGGATGGGGATTGGGATGGGGAATCTTCAAACCGGATATAGGGTGGGGATGGCGATAGCAATCTCCGAACCTCAACCCGAACCCACCCCGATTTTTTTAATGTATAAATTTATGAAAATTATATATATCCATATAACATTTACTTATATATATATATATATATATATATATATATATATATATATATATATATATATATATATATATATATATATATATATATATATATATATATATATATATATATATATATATATATATATATGTATGTGTGTGTGTGTGTGTGTGTGTGTATAGAATCCGGATCCATTGAGAAGGTTTTTATTTTGAGAAGATTGAGAAGGTTTTCAAAAACGATAGATTTTTAACTTTGATTCATGTTTTTCAAGGTTAAAACTCATTTTAACGTGATTAAAATACAAAATGTGAAAAAATTTTGAATCAATGTTAAAAATCACTTGATTTGTAGAAAACTGAATCTTCTGTACAAATTTAATGAATCATCATCATAACTCGAGTTTAACAATGATTTGTGAATCAAATTTGTGATTTATAGAATTATCAATCTTTAAACATATGATCATGTGGGTTTTGATAATACCATTATTATATATCAAGATTTGATGAACCCAGGCCATTCATGTTTTCCTTCATATATGGTGTGAAATATTTTGGTCCGAAAACCTTAAACATATAGAAGAAGATGATATCACTTACTAGTTTTTATTTTCTTGATAACACCAGATGAAATTAATGATGATATAATGAAGAATGATGAAGAAGAAGATGACGGTAAAGAAACAGTTGTTGTCTTTTCTTAATAACAGAATTCAGATGAAGTTGAACGTTGGGGAGAGGAAAATTTATTTAGTTGCATTAGGGTTTTTAGTATACGTTTAGACATAATAGAGAGTAGGAGGGAGGGGTTGTTTTTAAAAATCTTTCTTCTTTCTTCTTTTTTGTGACACTTCTTGAGCTATTTTCATTATTATTATTATTATTATTATTATTATTATTATTATTATTATTATTATTATTATTATTATTATTATTATTATTATTTTTAGTAAGAGCAATTAATACTACATGACTTAAAGTGAACAGCTTTAATTACTCCCAGTAAATCAAACGAATTATCTTATCAATTTGCTTCTTAATACTTTATACACTAATTACTTACTTTTGGTAATATTAACATTTTATACAATTTGTTTTCACGTCACTACTATACTCGTTCCATATAGATTGATTTTCGAGTCGGTTTTGGTACTATTAAGGTTTTCGGTTTTATATGGAACCAGAACCCTAATAGGTTCGGTTCTATATGTTTAAGGTTTTCGGACCAAAATATTGTATAACGAGTCATTCAGTTAAACAAGGTGGGAGACTTTAATGTAAAGTGCTTGTATCCAGTCAATGGAAAAGACACGTCACACATATATATCATGATAAATAAAGGGTACATTGAGGTATATCGTGTGCATATTCTAGTCGGTTCTTTGTAGTCTCTCGTGTTTGCTACTTGTGCTTGATACAACTCGCGATCTAGCGTTCCGCGATCGAATTTCGGGTTTGTTGTCGAGGTATTTTCCAACAGTTCTGATGGCAGCGCAGAAGAATTCAGAAGCACTAGGTTCTCGACCGAGTTCTTCTCGCTAAACAAGTTAAACAATCAAATTTTAATAGTCGGTGAAATAAAACTTAATATAATATCTTACTGTGGAGTACCATTTTTATTTTGAGTTCATTAACTCAAACTGAACCACCAGTGTGTAATCTTGATGTAGGACTAAAATAAGGTAACACAAATCGGACCTGTTGATTTACAAGAATACCAGGAACGATCCTACCGATAATCGTTGATTCACACGAATGCCGATTAAAGGGAAATTCTTAGCAAAACGTTGCCAAAAATAGACTTTTGGTATTTTATTGAACTGATGATTACATATTACAAAGCAACTCTTAAATAGAGATAGGAAACTGAAACGGACCCTAGAAGACAAAAGGGCCGAAAGTTATTGCAAAAACAAAATACAAATAAAACCGAAAAAACACTAAAATGCAAATAACTCATAAAATAAAGTGTTTCGGGGCTCGAAAGTTTCGTAAACCAACGATGTCTGTTTACCACAACGTGCTCCTCGCTCCAAGCTTCGAATCGACTGGTCATGGGCCTGAAACGGAGCCCCGTAGCCCAACTTATGCCCATTTAAGTGAGGCCCCTTTTGTCACACGGTCTTGGGCCTCTAGAAACATGATGGCCCGTTCCTCGACACTTGGACCTCCATCAAATCTTTTATTTGCTTGACGAGCAGTTTTTCCCCTCTTGGTTTTTGCAATAAATGCAGGCTCTGTCCATACTCTACACAATGCCTCCCACGTGGTCAGATTCATGCACTCAGGTTTCTGAGCTTTCTTCCGCCTTAGACATGCAATCGCTAATGCTCTTTGATCCAACTTTATTGAACACGCGCCTAACATCAGCTTCAATCGTTGGGTTCCATCTGCACTTATTTTGTGTATTAAAAGAAAGGTTAAGATAATTAATAAAGGAACTTAATTATGCATAGAATGTATGTTGGAACACAAGGTATTAGGGTCGTGGCATGTGTACGTGTGTTTTGCTACAAAATTGTCACCACACTTTGGGCAAAAAAAGTTGGGCTGGGGCTTGACCCTGCGTATTTAGCCCACTAAGTGTTTTTGCTAGCCTTTTTTTTTTTTTTTTTTTTTTTTTTTTTTTTTTTTTTTTTTTAACGGCGAGTTAGTAGTTAGTGATCCGAGCCCACAGTGACATCCAGTTTGACAGTATGCAAGCCTCGGAACTTTCTCCTTAAGGGATAAACCCCACTCCTTAGCCTATCCTTAACAATTCATTACAAAATACTTGAATAGTTGAATTCATATTCATGTCTATATAAATGATTATCATATTACTGTTTCTTTAACAGTAATCAACCAGTTTATTGTGTTTATAAAATATATGCTATGCGATTTAGTTCATATTTTGGTTATATGATTATCATATTACTAGTTATAATGCCCGCGCACGCGCGGGTTTTTTTTTAAAAAATTTTGAATGGTATATTTTTATTTATTAAAAAACAAATAATTTAATTTTTATTTTGCTTGATTTATGATTTTTAATTGTAGTTTTTTATGATTAAAGATAATCATTTAAATCTTATCTATATTTTTTGTATTTATCTTCTACTTGTATAGTATATCAACAAAACGAATTTAAAAACTTATAAATTAAATAATAATTAACATATTACCCAATAAGGAAATATTCTTTTTTTTCAAAATGACAAAGTACCCCTAGGGGTTTTGTTTTATTATATAAGAGATAATATAAGGTGTAGAGTTATAATTTTCATCATTCGTTTTTGCCACATAATATTTGTGGTTAAAATCGTAGTGTGACTTAGCCTATTTGCAGTTTTTTTTTTTTTTTTTTTTTTTTTTTTTTTTTTTTTTTTTTTTTTTTTTTTTTTTTTTTTTTTTTTTTTTTTTTTTTTTTTTTTTTTTTTTTTTTTTTTTTTTTGTTGTTTAGACAATAAATTTGTTAACATCGTATCATTGGTTAAAACTGTAATCTGGCCTATCCAATTTTATCTTTTTTGTTTTATATACATACACTTATGTTTCTTTATTCTCAATACACTTTGAGCTTAAATAGAATATTATGTAATAATCTGCGCACAAATTATGTCATCGTGAACTTGTTTTATAAACCTCTATCAAAAATTTCTTAAGTTCTCAAAATGTTTAACTTTTAAGATGAGCTAAATCAAATTCCGTACTGCCTAATGTTTGCAGCAATTAAATTTTTACCAAGTCTTTACTTAACAAATCTTACCCAAAAAAAATAAAATAAAATAAAATTATAAAGGTATTAAAATCTTATGAAATAGACTATGTTTAATTTGTTTTAATATATTTGCTTTGAATATTATTTCAACTATTTTGTCAAGAAAATATAAAGACTTCGTCTTGTAATTATAAGTTTCACTCATATAAAACTTAAGTTTAAATTTAGCTTTAGTTATCTTCTAGTGCTCAACTAGCATTTTCAACTTACTTTTAAAATTTTAAGTGGGTGTTTGAGATTGCTTATTTTTTGTGTCTAACAAAAAGTACTTATAAAAAATTGTATTTTATGTTACAAAAGAGAATATTGATCATGATCTCCAAGAGATTAAGCAAAATAAAGTTGAAGATGATGATGGGTAAGGAACCAACTCACCAAGGTCTCCAACACTTACGAAACTACGAAAGAACTTGTGTAGAAAGAATTTTGGCCTTGGTGAAGCAAAATGCAAATAATAGTGTGTATATGTGAATAATCTATTTTTTTGTTTAGATAATTGTATTTTGTTTTGAATCATGTGTGTTTATAGCAAAGTATGTATGTACTATTGAAAAGTTTTATGTTATAAGTCTATTAATTTGCATGGAACATGTATGATCAGTTCTTTAGTTTATTTGTATCTTATATATTTTTCAAAGAAAGGCTATTTAATCCTCACTGTTGGATTTTGCATGGATGGGATATCAGCGAATGAAATCAGTTTATAGGCTTTTTAATTTATTTTCACTTTGTAACGGATCCTAACTATTAGTTAACAATGTTCAATTGCAAATGGGTCATTGATGATATCGTCTTAATCTGATCATAACTCGATAGACAATGAACAAATACTAACAAGGTTCTCGCGCGATGTGGCTACGGAAACCTTGTAATTTAATTTTTTCGGTTAATAAATTTATTTTATTTGTACATTTTTTGGCAATAACTTACTGATTAGTTTATTCGTTTAGGGACTATAAGCAACGGCAAAAGTTCGATGATTTTTTTTTAGCTTGCTTGTTTGGTACAGTGGGTTTCTTTTAATTGTATTTTTCGTAGAAATGAAGTTTTTAAGTATGATTAATTGTGATGTCACGAGAATTTGGAATTTGATATTTATTATATACAAGAAATGACATTTAATAAAGATATTGTGTTTAAATTTGTTGTACATTTAGTTTTATTACTTGTAAATTGTAATGCTGAATTTTAAGTTTTTAGTGTCTAAAGGGTGTTTACCAAATTAAGTGGTTTCATCTCTTAATTAAGAGAGAAGCTTTAATGCTTCCTATAATTAAGAGGCATTAAGGGTTTTGGCCCATTTTTCTTTCCCATTAATAAGAAGAAAAGAAACACCTCATTAGTATATAGTTCGTGTTTCTTTTGTCGGATGTTTTCAATTTATTTATTGTTACTTTTTTAATGTCAATTTCACGCCTATATCACCTATCTCACAATATATTTTACAAAATCTTTTAGCAAGACTTGAACCAACAATATTTAAGTTGATGGGCAACTCACATACCACTAAACCAAATGCCTTTAGGGATGTACTAATTTAATTATCTATTACTAAAAATATATACAAGAAAGTTTGGTAAGTTTATCATAATATTTTTGATTGAAATTAATATTGCAAATTTTAAAAATGATTTTAATTAATTAGTTAATTGTAAGTTGACATTTTGCAGGGAAAAAAAGAAAACATTAGTAATTATAGTTTTTGTGAGGGATAATTATCTTGAGACCTAGAGTATACATTTATAGAAGTGTAGACCCGAATACATAGTCCTTTTTTCAACAATTGAACGATATAGATCGAGATAGTGGAAACAGCTTACTTGTACAAATAAACATAATCAATAGTACATTCGTAAAATGTCATCAGTGGCCAGTTGTTTTCTAGACCGCATAATATGAAGTACATCTTCGTTTCGTACAGATTTCCACAGCTTAGATCCCTTTCTTAAAAGAAAAGTAAAATATTTGGATTTACCCACGGTAACAATATGTACTGTACCTGTGTTGTTAGAGGTACACCCCTTCAAACATCTTTCGTACTTGAAATAATTTAAATAACAACCAAGGTTGCAAATGTAAATCAATAGCTCGACCAGCTATTGTAATCGATTTAGACGTGATTAATCGGATTAACATTTTCGGCAACTTTGTGTGTTTTCAAGGAGTTTTGAGTATTTTTAGCAATATTTGCCTTAAAAAGGCATCTTGTAATAGATATAAACAGCGAATATAAGTGGTTAAACAAGTTTCTGAAAAGTTTTGGGTATTTCTGGCAAAATTTGCAAGTATTCGAGAAGTTTGACCACGTTGACTGATTTGCACATATCCAAAAAACCGTGGCCGATTAGCGCTTAAAAGACAATTAATCAGTTTTGTATGCCTTTTTTCAACACCGGTAACAACAGAAATAATTACATTCAACTCGTAAAATACTACTCCCTCCATCTCTAAATAAATGTTCACTATTGACTTTTAAAATCTTCTCTTTTTAACTTTGACATTAAATTATTTTATTTGTGTTATGCAATACTTGATGCAAAATATATGAATGTTATTGGGTTTCAAATGTATTTTCATTGGTATAATTTTCACTAAGTATTACATAACACAAATGAAATAATTGAAGGTCAAAGTTGAAAAGAAAATACTTCAAAAGTCAACACTGGATATTTATTTAGGGACGGAGGGAGTAAAATATATGCTATGGTAACAACAAAGACAATTAAATTAAACTCGTAAAATATATGCTAGTTTGTTGATTTCTAAAGTTAAAGTGTAAAGTATAAATTTGGACATGTTATGAAATCTTTGTACACATGCAACGACATTATTATGACGCTCATCATCTTGTCTATCGTTAATCATTCATTTAGTGAAATTTGATTAACTTCTGATGAAATTTATGTTATTTTCTGTTATTATTGATTGATATCACTTTAGCATAATTATCTTTTTCTGATTGAGCAAATTATATAGAAAAAGGTAAATAACGAGACTATTTTTGTTTCTTTCCCTCATAAATATAAAAAAAAAAAAAAAAAAAAAAAAAAAAAAAAAAAAAAAAAAAAAAAAAAAAAAAAAAAAAAAAAAAAAAAAAAAAAAAA
>LBNU01004346.1:5563-16459 GCA_014162995.1 Artemisia annua | reverse complement strand
AAAAAAAAAAAAAAAAAAAAAAAAAAAAAAAAAAAAAAAAAAAAAAAAAAAAAAAAAAAAAAAAAAAAACAACGTACATTTACGTGTTTAGTTTAAGTTGACATAATAAAATTCACGACTCGTATGAAAAAGTAACCACATAAAAGTATTTTTAGTATGTTATCCTGTATAATCTTTCTATAACATCTTGATATGTCTGACTTTTAGGTTGTGTGTTTGAAATAGTAAGTGCAACGTTGGATACAACTAGAAAATGGGAATATAGTCACAATGCATTATTAGAATCAAAAGAGTATGATAGTGGATACAATTTATTTGGTTTCTTAGTCGGTAATTCAAAATGTCCGACCAAACACTAACCAAATGTAAACTTAACAAATTTAATGTATTGGTTCTAAATCAATGCGAACATTTAACTATTTTGTTTACATTGACATTTGAATTAATGCATTGGTAGTGTTTGAACATTATTGTTGTTGTAGTAGTTAATGTATTGGTCTTAATTTAATGTATTGGTGATTGAAAATGTCCGACCAAACACTAACGAAATTTTTGGTATATGGAATGTCAACTTGACAAGTTAATATATTGGCTCTTAATCATAGGATAAGGATCCAGTGAGAAGAAATCTTAAAATGAGAAGAATGAGAAATGACTATAATGGCATATTTGAGATGCATCGACATGAATTAGATGCATCTCTATTCATTTAGATGCACCAGAATTAGTTTCGAAAATGATTTTGAAGTGAAAACGATGCAAAGTAGTACTAGCCACAAATTTGACCCGCAGAGGACAAAAAATACATAGGATTCGTCTAACTTGATGAAATGCATCTAATATATGTATATGCATCTAATATTTAGCTAGAGAATATATTATGATGCATCTACAAGATTAGGGATGCATCTAATTCAAATTGATGCATCTCTAATGTGTTGTTATAGTTATTTCTCATCCTTCTTATTTTAAGGATTCTTCTCATTTGATCCTTACTCCTTAATCATATACAATTAAAATATGAGAAGTATTATGTCCACAACCAAAGTGCTTATTTTCCTATGGTACCCCTTGTTATGTGAGAAGCTCTCCAAACAAATGATTGCAGGTTCAAGTCCTGCTTAGAACATTTGAGATATTTTGTGGTTGTTACTATGAGGTAGTTAGTTGCCGTTAATTTTATTTTATTTTTATTTTTTTATTTATTTTATTTATTTATTTATTTATTTTGCCACACAAATGTTACAATGAAACTTTCATAAAAGATATACAAACTCTAGCTAGTTAACCAATGTGTATGCAAGAGTGGCTTAGTTTTTAGGACCTAAAGCGAAATTTTAGAATGAGATTTTCTCGATTAAATTTGTTTAGCAATATGGGTTCATGAACAAAATGGCTAAGGCGTTGGTTTTTATAACATAACAAAGATTTATTTAGGCACAAATCTCAAATAGTTTTAGTGAATTAGAAAATTAGACTTAAAAATATTGAGGCGTTACAGAGAAGGCTTAAAAAAAAGGTGCCACCAACTTTCTATATATGGAGCGGCCTAAAGCACTAACTTTAGATAGCTTTACCTTTAAGTCATCCATGCGTGGGTAAGACATTTTTGCAGATTTCTAGCATGGTAACCGATGTCTGCGTTAGAGCAAAGCACATGAGTCTTTGTTAATCGTTTATATAATAAGATCACACATAGCATCGCTAACCGGACGTTACAACTAATGTGAATCTTGGTCTTGTAACATGCATGTTGACATATATTCCTTGTTAGATGTCTTGATTAGTCAAAGAATTAGTTCTTTCTGGAACAAAAAAGAATAATTTGTTAATCCACTAATGGTTCAAAACACATATTGGATTAGCAACCTACTCTACATTCATTGATTGGCTAGAAATGAAAAGGCATTCCACGAACGTTGAATTTGAGCCTTGACGTCAATTGTCAAAACTAAGTAAATGATTACTATATTGTTAAGCATGGAACCAATTATGAAAAAGATCCTTAAGACTGGTTTTTATGAAAAAATCCTTAAGATTCCCCACTATGGGTGGTGGTGGGTTTTTGGCAGGAGTGAGATATGTTTAGATAAAGTGAGTATATTTAAAATTTTGATTTGATAATGACCATAAAATATAAAAGGTGATGAGTTTGGTGGTGTGCTGAATGATGATATGACATTAACATTGAAGTGATGAATCGATGATAGTAGTGACTATAAAACTAGTCTAAGTTGGTTGACATTTTTGTATCAAGTTGACTTTTTGTTTCATATTTGTTGGAAAACTCTAATTGGACAAGACTACCATATCATATCTATCTCAAAATCTCAAATCCACTTTTTTTGGTTATAAAGTATATAAAAGTTTACATATTTATCCATAATCATACAAAGTGCAACATTTACATAATGTTTTTTGTGTGCTCCTTTTATAGGTTCAATGTTGGAATGATAACTGTTCCCATTATGTATCTTCATGGATCTTCTTACTTTGAATTTTACATGTCATATTTTAGTACAATCATGAAAAGATCAACTTACGTCCACGCACATATATATTCTTTCATTGTTATCATAGATAGATAATGAAGAATTACAATCAAGAAACCTTACTTTCAATAGTAGCGAGTACTTGCTACGAGTTTGCATTGAACAATGTATACAAATTGAGTTAAGGATAAATAAAATTATTTTAAATAGCTTAAACAATTTTAAACTAGTATTTGTTATACGTCTTTGGGCCTGTTCTTTTTATGGGCATCTTTGGGCCTATATATTAAATTTTAGTTTCTTTACGAGATTGGCGTCGGCCGCGCGGCCGGCCTGGCGGAGTATTTTTGCGTTTGTACGTTGGCGGGCTGGTTTTGGAATTTTTTTTTATTGGAATATGTTTTTTTAACTGATTTTGGAAGACTACAATGCATTTTGTCAATGTAAAACTTAAGGATTCGGTGTATGAAGGGAAAATTAACAAAGGTTTAGCGGATTTTATAATTTTTGTTACGAAATATAATTTTTTTTTTTTTTTTTTTTTTTTTTTTTTTTTTTTTTTTTTTTTTTTTTTTTTTTTTTTTTTTTTTTTTTTTTTTTTTTTTTTTTTNAGGCGGACTGGGCTACAAAATTTGGTGGGCTGGGCTGGCATTTTTTTGGCGGGAAAGTTGACGCACAAAACGTCGACGTTTTAAGTCACTTTTAATATATTACTATATATATAATTTAGCGTCGGAAAACGACGCTTACATTGTCGTTTTGATCCCGCCCGTTCCTGGGCCAGCCCATTTACGTTGTCCAACCCGGTATCTAACCCTTTTTCCTTTTCTTTTTTTGGTTTTCTGTTGGATATGAACAACGACTCCACCGCCTATATCGTCATACTTATCTTCTTTGTTCACCTGCTGTCACTCCTTTGCTGTGACGGGTTGTTGTCTTCTTAATTACTTTGCTGATTTCACGATCTATTCGATGTAGGTAAACCTGGGATGTGTAGTTGGTGGTGCTGCTTTTCTTTGTTTTTATTTTAGTGTCGTCTTTCTATGTGCATCTGTTTATTTAGTTACCTTTGTTTCTGTATGTTGTGAGATATGATGTTAGCTATGTATGCTCTTTGTTGTTTAAATGTCTTTTGATGTTTTAAATATGAGAACCAAAAGTAGGGCAGTCCGTAGGAATAACAGTCAACGAATTTTTGCGGTCACGGGTCTGTTAGTCCTGCTCCACCTGTGGTTTCACTTCCTGATGGTGTTGTTGTTGGTGGTCCTTCAAATAGTGATACTTTAGCTCATGCTCCTATAGATGTAGATACTTTCGACACTTCTTTAGATTCCGGCAACGGTGACACTCATTTGTTGTTGAGTTAGTAAAATGAACGGGTCGGGCAGCTTGGGTAACAGGAATACGGGTAATATTTGGTGTACACCAAGTTGGGTTGACTCAAAACTATTTTTGTCCGAATTCATTTAGGCCTGTATATAAGTAACATATGTCCTGGATATGATTTCAGTTATAATTATCAGAAGTACTGATGTCACAGTTTGCTTTTAAGTTGATATGTTGAATAACATTTTCATGTTTTGTTAAGCTAGAATTTAGTCATGCTTCTTAAAATACCTTATGGTACCGAGTATTAAAATATAGCTCATAAACCATTGAATAACCATACACAAGCTGGTCGTGTTAATCGGATTTTGAGAATAGAAAATCTTACCGGATACTTGATACTAATAAGCTTTGGGTATCTCTGGTACTGGTGTATTCAGCTTCGGGTATTGCAGGTCGATTAACCCGAAAAGATTGGCAGTACCGCTGGTCAGGTTCGTCTCATCTCGGGTCAATATTGCGTTGCTAAAACAAGTTTGACGACCATGGATTATAACTTGAAAAAGCATTAAAAACAAGGTAGCTTCTGATTTTGTAAACATGTATTTTTTTTACTATGTAAAAGTTTAGTTCTTTTAATAGGTGCGTGGAAACTAATAAGTGCAATTGATTTGTTGCTGATAATGCAGGTTTTGTGAACTATTAAATGAACCTGTAGACGAAAGCGACCCCGATTTGGATGAACCTGAAGTCGATCATTTGTTGCACACGGCTGAAACCATTAGGAAAGACTATCCAGTTGAAGATTCACTGGACCTTCGATGGTGTAATATATTCATATCAACCTCATATACATCTATTTCGCGATCAGATTTAATGTTCAAATAGTGGCTCCCCGCCGCAACGCGGCGGTCGACGCCCACCTCGTATATATAATTAATGGGCATGCTCCACAGGTTTAAAAAAAAGGGAAATAAGTGATCAGTAACCAAATATTACGAGTGTGTTTTAATTAGGTCACTCATATATTCATTCAAGTTTTAATATTGTTTCATCATTGTGAAAATGTTTAAAATGACCATGTTTAAAAAGTTTATATATGCATTATCAAGTTGTAACTTAATACTATATCCGTTCAAAAATATAAGTCTATTTTGACTTTTTGAATTCAACTTTTTACCTTAATTATTTTTGTTTGTATTAAATAATATTTGATGCAAAATATATAAATGAATTGAGTTTTAAATGTATTTTCATTGATATAATTTTCATAAAGTATTATATGATACAAACAAAAGGAGGTGATTTGCACACTCTCTAAATTAATTGGCACACTCAAATCTATAGTGTTTTGACAATTATACCCTTACAGGGTGAAAATATGTAAAGTGATGTGAGGGTATAAATGTCAACACACTTTAAATTTGAGTGTCCCAATCAATTTGGAGAGTGTGCAAATCACCTCCCCAAACAATTTAAGTTCAAAGTTTGATTCAAAAAGTAAAAATGGACTTATATTTTGGGACGGACGAATATAACTGCTCCCAAACAGCTTTATCCACAACTAATAATTAGGTTACTCATATATTCATTCAAGTTGTAACTTAATAATAGTCTGTAGAAATTAATTTTCATGCTAATGAAACGTCTAAACTCAACTTGAAAAGCTCATAAGCTAAAAAAAGTGAGCTTGGTGAGCTTTTCAAGATTAAGATAAGCTCATAAGCCCACTTAATAAGCTTACACACTTTGTGTAAACTTATGAAGTGGGTTACACAGCTTATTTGACTCAACTTATATTTCATTAGCTCATTTTTTTCTGGCTTAGTTTCCATATTTAAGTTTTAATAAGCTCTAAAGTGAAAAAATAAGCCGGAAAAATAGGCTCATAAGCCCAAAATAATGCTGTACAAACACCCCGAATAAGCTTATAAGTAGAAAACATAAGCAATCCCAGACACCCTCTTGGTCGTTTGCAAAAGCATTATGTATGCATGCAAGGATTTTGCTACTGCTATAAATGACCTACGTATTTTTTTGCTACTATGGGTGTGCAATGTCCAAAAGCGGACCACATTGAAACCGAAATTTTGTGCAAAAAGTGCTTTTATTTTTTGGTATTTTATCTGTTTTTACCAAAAACACTAGATCAACACCGAAGTGTTTATTAGCAGAATCATCTCCGAATACTATCCCGTTTAACAATTTCTACTGCTGATTCTAGCTGTTCAGAATCACATAATCACCTCTAAAACTCACACCTGACCACCTTAAGTAGTTGCCTTCCAAATACTTTTGTGCCACTTTCATAATATAGCCAAAGGCCAACTTAAATTTCCTGTTTCTGAGGTAGATCAGAAGTTCAGAACATTTTTGTTATCAACAAGTAGGGATTCGAAAAACAATCTAGTAATGTGTATTAGATACTTTGCAAAAAGTCGCCTCAGTCATTAACTCTATTTATTTTCTCAGACATGATATATTATTTATGGTTTTTGAAGAACTTATAAAACCATTTTGACTATCGAGCTATCATGAGGTGTCGTATTAGCTAGTTTCTAATTCAAGAATCTGCAATCCGTATTCTTCTGTATAATGGTACCATATATTTGTGGCGCAGGTTCCACCTAACACTGGTGATCACTGAAACCGTATGCTGTTGGTTTATGTAAGTTTAACACCTCCACTCTTAGTTAAAGCTTTCTTTATTCAATTTGGAATTATGTATACAGTTTTCCCATTGGTATATCGTATATGTTTGTGTTTAATACCTATCCCTGTCTTTTCAAGTTATTAAGTGATACTGCAGGCTTCTAACTTCTTATGGGTTATGGGCTTCTGGCTAAATAAGTACTGATGCCTAGCTAATATCAAAGTTAGTAATGTATGATTAGAAGACACTTGCATACGATTGGTCAGTGACTCAGTGTTCATAGTGCACATTTATCACATAGGAAAAACGCTTGCATGATTGAGCTTTATTGTCTGTCCCATTCCTTTGTTTTCCGTTACTTTAAAGTGCAAAAATGCAGCTGTAAGAGCCATATTTTTGTGAACCTTATATAAGTAAATGCTCATAATCTTCTATACCCTCATCAGATAAAGATTGAAACAGTTCTCATTGGTTAATAATAGAACTACATTAGCTAACTTGTCTGGAGGACCCGGTGTCTGTTTTAGACCCGTGGTATAGACACTTTGGGTACCCCTACAGCACGGAGTTCTATGCAAAGCGCCGCCTCCACATAGACTGCACAAAAATCCTCCCTTCCAAGAGGTTGGAGGTTTAGGCCATCTAACGTTTGAAGTTGATGAATGTCTTTTGAGGTAGACTGGTTATGTCTAGATGTGGTAATTTGACCCATTTAGTTATGAATGGGTGGATTCAGGTTATATTCTATCTCTTACGGGTCAAACAGGTAAAAAATAAGTATCTTAAAAGTTGAAAGGGAGCGGGTCAAATATTTATAAATATGTGGTGATTTGTACACCACCATAGTTTATGCACACACCACAACCCGATCTGTACCAAAAAGTATCATTTTTTACCCAAGTCTGTAAATCAACCTGCCGACTCACCCATTTATTCATCGACATCCTTTGAATGCACGTTAGAAGAGGAAATTCGTACTAAGAGGCCGATGCAAGGTAACGATCAGCCATGATTAACTTTAGTGGGAAGTAGTTATTATAGATTTGCATCAGTGGAATGTGCAAAAGGATTTTACCTTATATACAAGATACCATTCATATAGAATTTTAGGCGGTTCATCCTCTTACACTCCTTTGTGTGTTTCATCGTCTTATAAGGGGTGGTCGGATGTGTGTCTAGTATGCATCGACTGATCAACTAGCTGAGGAAATCACTAGGAAATGATTGGTGGTGTGTCTAATGTGAGTATTAGCATCAATAACCAGTTTTTAACAGTATTACAAAGAAATGATTCTGATAAATTTATATTTTATGAATACTGATTATTAGGCGTGAAGATAGTCAGATTTGGAGATGCAGATGGCGAGTAAGAAGGAAATTGTTTACCTAACAACCCGTAACACGAAAGAGCTGAATATCTAAGTTTGATTCTCCAAGTCACAGGAATTAGTTAGTGAACACACATTCAAACACTCTTCAAATCTTAGACTATGACAACAAATTATGAAATGCGCGCTAGTGCAGTAATACCCGGTGTCAATAATGACAACTATTGGGTACTACAAGCTTTTGACTAACAGTAGTGCGTGTTGTGCTTCACACTAAATACAGTCACGCAATCTTATATCAATGTTGAGTGGATCTATATTGGTTCTTTCAAGTATGAATAACATGTTTGACTATATTTAGTGAAAACACACACTTCATCGCTCTTTATTATGATTTGTACAGGTGTGTGTATGTGTTGAAGTAGGAAACGTAGTGCAGAAGACAGCAAGTATTTACTTGAATAGGAAGACAATATAATAAAGTGTGACCAAATGTCTGGAGCTAAACGTCGCGTATGGTACCTAATAAGCATCAGTAGGACAGCATGATGGGTGTACATATGGACATACCCAAACACCCCATACTGTAGAAGAATAAAAAACAAAAAAAACTCCGAAGTACGTAATTCCTCTACAAACAATTACTAACAATCCACAGCAGAAAGTTAGAATACCAAATTCACCGTATACTCAGAGGATACATCTTAGCCAATAACTACATTTCCTTAACTGAAACTTTGTTAAACCAAACACCATTGTGCAGCTACCCCTCACACACATAGTTAAGGATGTCAAAGAGTTAAGGATACATCTTAGCCAATACCTCAGAAAGTTAGAATACCAAATTCACCGTATACTCAGAGGATACATCTTAGCCAATACCTCAGAAAGGCATCATCAGTAGCTAAGGATGTCAAAGAGTTAGCTCACAAATCCTGGACAATCCAGTTAGGCATCACCTTAACTTTGCATTGCATAATATGTCACTTTTCTCTGTTTCTTTCCCTTAAATTGCCTATAATTTCTTTCCTGCCAAATGAAATACGCGGTCTTCTTATTACACTCCAGATAGAGTTCCTACAAGGAAGCTTACACATAACCTTTACAATCTCCTTTCACTCATATTACAAACTAGCAACCTTCGACATAATATGTATGAGAGTCAGGCTCCAACTTACATAAAGGACATTTCATGACAGCATTTGGATTCCACTTCATTAGCCTGTCTTGTGTGCTCAACCTTTCTAAAATAGCAACCATAGAACTAAGGAATGCTTAGGTACACATTGAGAGAACCAAACAATGGGCCAGCACTCAACATCCTCTTCTTCCACCTTCATATCTTCACTGCAGACCCTCTGCACACAAAAATGGAACCACTTTTCCGGCCTTTTGGATGTACATGTATGTATGTGTGTATGTATGTATGATGATAACGATTTGAGAAATACCGGGAAGTTTTATAACTAGTGAAAGTTGAGGCGTGAATAAAAAATACTAGTAGAAATTTGAATGTCGAAATTCTTCTTCTTCTAATCATATTTACTAAACAAACCAGCACATATAGAATCAGCACCATATAATAATAATGACAAGTGGTAATTAACACAAGGCATGGACAACAAAAAAAGAGCCTAAAATAATAATATGATAATTTATTCATTCAGCCATACACATATAGAGGCGAAAAGCTAGGATAAAAAGACCAAAGTAGTAGTAGTAGTAGTTAAGGTTCAAGTTGACATGAAAGTAAAGACGACAAGATACTAAATAGTAGTAGTAGTTATTGCTGCTGCTGCTGCTGCTGCTGCTCATAAACCTTTCTGCATAACCTGTCCAGCTTGATTTCCTTCTCTGGTCATGTTACGACAGTCTGTAGCTAGTACACACTCGTGGATTTTCACCCCCTTCCTCCTACAAGCACCTCTCCATATATGTATTGCCATCTCCTCATCAGACCAACGAGGCTCCCGTGGTGGTCGCGCCTCTTCCTCCTTCTTTTTCTTCTCTTCACAGTAACCTTTCACTATCTTCATAACGCCAGAAAGTTGTCATGGTTTTTAGATTCCATCTTTTCCAATTTCCGTTTCATTGTTTAAGGTTTAGGGTTTCTTTCTTTCTTTCTTTCGGATATAATCAATTTGGGGGCGGACGAACAGACTTGCTTTACTTTATATTCCAGAATTACATGAGAATCAGATGTTGGATACCGGAAAAAGCACCAACTAATGTTACAATCACCGTTTTTGTGATGTACAAATACCACTGGTAAGAAGTTTTTGTGATCCAAAAGCAGCATATAATAATGATGACACAAGGCAGGGCGCAAAATAAACAACCAACAAAAAAAAGCCTAAATAATAATAATAATATGATAATTCATTCATTCATTCATTCAGCCATATACATACATATAGATAGGCGAAAAGCTAGGATTAAAAGACCAAAGTAGTAGTTAAGGTTCAAGCTATTTGACATGAAAGTAAAGACGACAAGATACTAATTAGCTGCTGCTGCTGCTGCTTCTGCTGCGTCTTCTTCTTCGTACTGCTTATAAACCTTTCTCCATAACATGTCCAGCTGGATTTCTCCATAGGTCATGTTATGATAGTCTGTAGCTAGTACATACTCGTGCATATGTATTGCCATCTGTTCATCAGACCAACGAGGCTCCCTTGGTGGTCGTGTCTCTTCTTCCTTTTTCTCCTCCTTTTTCTTCTTCTCTTCACAGTAACCTTTCACTATCTTCATAACCTTTCACTATTTTCACGATCGTTCAAAGAAACACCTTGAAGGACAAGGTGACTTTGAAGGAGAGAAGAATGTTACGACCGCTTGGGTCGTCTAGTTTCGTATGGCATATATAAGGATTATGTCGTGGGCTAAGTAATCTTTATTTGTCTTAATTGTTAGGCGGTGTTTATCATGGGCCCATTGTCATTGTCATTATCTATATATATATATCTTTTATATAATAAAAGAATTACATCATTTCGGAGTGTTTTTGAAAAACCCTTCTCATTGAAAAAAAAATTAGACCAATAGGAGAGCTCGATTTTGCCACGTAGGCGAAATCGAGCAATATGATTGGTCAATA
>LBNU01004345.1:2222-36956 GCA_014162995.1 Artemisia annua | reverse complement strand
CCATTGGCGTGAGCCATTTCACAAGCTCAAATTCCCTTTGGCTCAACTTTGGCTTGTTGCCCGGAATGGCTTTGGCGTGCTATCTGTAACCTTTTTTGCATTTTGGCGTGTTATTACCTCCCTTACCGAGTGCTCTTATAAATACGTGAACTAAAATGTATTTTACTAAATCTTACAAGCTTTGAAAATGTGCTCCGATATATGCATTTGAGGATGTGTAACACTCCAAAATATGACATGCGTCACGGACTTTTAGATGATAAGTCATCAAAATGTGCATATTGTTACACAATGATCGAATTGAAAGTATGCAATATCTAGTGAAACATTTTTAATTCACGTATTTAAATGTGACTTTGATATGTGCTTAGTGTATTACCACGAATGCAAAGGTTGACTTAGTTTATAGAATTCCGCTTTATAAAATTTCCCATTTTGTTTCTTACTCTTTATGATGATATCTGATGGTTGTAAGTTTATAGAATTCAGCTTTATAAAATTTCCTGTTTTGTTTCTTACTCTTTATGATGATATCTGATGGTTGTAATCCGTCTAGCATTAAATTTATAGTATCCCAAATCCTTTAGATTGTCACCAATACTCACACGTAGTGTACTCGTTCATATAGTATAGTCAGTCAACAAGACCGGGTCATTCGTGATGAGCGTGAGATCCTAAATGTCTAACTCAGAGTTTGATTAATTTCACTGCGTTTTAAATTCGACAATTATGTTTTTAATCTAATACTAAGAAATATAAATAAAATAAAAGAAAAGTAAACAAACGATAGATCGGTGAAGAGAAGAAAGTGATAAAGGCATGCTTGCCTCGTTAATCCCATAATCCATCAATGACATGGTTCTAGTGTAATGTTAATCTAGTGTGTTTCAGTGAATCTAAGGTAGAGGAGGCCGAGTACGGTCGCTTCCGCTCCTAACTTCTTCCTAAAAGTTGGGTAGGCCCTGTCAAGTCTTCTACCCTAACTAATGATCCAAGCATTAAGTACCACCGATCTATGTAACCAACATTTGTGTGGGTGCTAAACCACTTACCTTTCTTGATAAAGGTGGGAAAGCCTTAGTTATCGGAAATCGCCAATATCGCTACTAAATATTAAACACTATTGTCTACCATTTTAACCAGGTGATGCCGGTGGTTATATGGTTGGCCACCATTAAGATTACTTACCAAGGTAATTTAATGATTCATATACATATCTTTCACTTGGTTATTGCATGCTAAACAACTATAATTAACAGGTAGCCATGGTCTACGCAAAAACGTAAATCTATAACNAATGGAAAAACGAATAAAATAAATAAATAAAAAGAAACCGAAACAAAGAAAAAAGCAAATAAAAAGAAAGCAAAAGTAAATAAATAAAATTGAAAATAAGAAATCCGAAACTGAAAAGCAAATAATAAAAGGAAACCGAAAATAAGTAAATAAAGAAAGAAAAAAATATACCAAAACTGAAAACAAATAAACAAAAACAAACCGAAATCAAAGTTGAAAAACAAGTAAAAGAAACCAAGGAAAAAAACAAAAAAGATGCACAAAATAATAATTAAATAAAAACATTTAAATTAAAGTATTTAAGAGTCATTTATGTAAATCGTCCCTGTGGTTACTATGAACTTAAAAGGACATTTTACTCTCACGTGTCCAGCATATGACCTAACTTAACAAAAAGAACTAACACTCGTTTCTGATTCATGCAAAAGTGACAACCACAAGGGCAACTAGTATAATTTTTAAAGTTTAAGAACGGAAAGTGAAACTGTGTGTGAACTAGATAGACTATTACTATTTATGTAATTAACTCTTAGGCTGGTCGCAGTAACATCGAAGATCGATTGATCGATCGACTAGGCGATCGATCGCCCCTTCTGTTGGTGTCGATCGCCTAGCGATCGATCCTCATTTTTTTTGTGTTTTGGTCGTCCCTGCGATCGACGATCGTTGCATTTTGTGTGTGTGATGTTACCATTGGTGGCATATAAAATGAAATGATGGTCTTTCTAAGTACCTAGACAAGTGGTGAATATTATATGGTTTTGTTTTTGCAATTTAGTCCTCGTGGTTTTGGTACTTTAGTCATTGTGGATTATTTATTTATTTACTTTTTTTTCCTTTAATGTTTGATACTATGTAGTTATATATAATTTTATGTAATGGTTTATATTATTAATGAGATTTAATTTTATTTTTAAAGAAAGTTGAAAAAAAAATGAATGTCGCATTTACTGTGGCAATCAATTGTCTGTAGGTCGTTCAGAAAAAGAAAAAAAACTGACGTGTCGAATAAAATGAGGGTCAATTCTCTCCTTTACTGTGTCTTACATGTATGAAAGAAAAAGAAAATTGCATATGCGGAGTATATCTTTTCAATAATAAATTACTACTCCATTATAAAAAGCGTACGACGTCGACCAATATGCCAGCAATGATATAAAAGAAACAAAGTAAACTCGTGTTTCAAAACATGTACTTGTCACAAGTTTCCACCCAACCAAAATAACCAACCTTCACCTTGATCTCACCGTCACTTGCAACAATGTCCATCACAGCTAACCCACTGCCACCACTTCGATCATTCCCATTTTCACGATCACCCAATGGCCGGAACCCACGTGTCACAATGGTTATTCGATCTACCACAGGTGTATCAGTCTCTACTGCACTGCCTATACTGACCAAGTTGCAAAAAGACTGTGCCACGCCACTGCCACTCCTTCGCAACATAGCGGATGCCATGGCGAAGGATATGCGAGATGGTCTCGAGGTTGATGGTGGTAGTGATCTTAAGATGATACTTAGCTATGTGGATTCTTTGCCAATTGGGTATGATCTATTTTTATTTTTATTTTTACTTTTTTATTTTATTTTATTTGTGTGTGTGTGTGTTGAATTATCAAGTGTTGCTGTTTGACTTTGGTCAGGCTAGATTTTAGTTAGGGTGTGTTTGTTTTTTACAAAAACGTCTGACTAGCCTCTTACCACTTACCAGTCAGACGCGGTCAGAGGTGGTGGTCGTTTGTTTTTTTTCTCCGGTCAGACGCGGTAAGATGTTAAACATCTTACCCAGTAAGATGTGGTGGTATTATCTGATTGCCTCTTACTCGTATATACCAATCATCCATCTTGGATAAAAAAAGATCACACGTTCGAAACCACAAGAAGATCTTTAGTTGAATAAATCACCAGGTTTTGGTACTGATTTTCGTGTGGTTGGAGAACGGATATCAGACTTTTTTTTCATGAGTTCTGTTCTTCATTACGTGGTCAAGGAAAGAAAAGGTGTTATAATGATTTGTGATAGTTCTTGTTTGGATTTGAAGAGGATTTGGTTCTTTCTTTTCAAAGAGAATAAGAACAAGATAGAGATGATTAGATGGTGAGTGGTGACTGCTTTTTTTTGGTTTGAGAAAAGGAAAAGAAAGCAGCGGCTGTATAATGATAAGTAGCTTAGGTTTAGGGTTGCACTTTAGTATTATATACATATGATACATTTAGGTTATTTTCAACTATATTTGGGCTTTATTTTTTTTGGACTCATAAACAAATAGGCCCATGTTTTAGAAGTATATTGATGGTTTATGTTTTAGTTGGCCGAGTATAATTTTGTGTATTAAAGTTTAACAATGGGCACAAAGTGTTAGCCGTAACTCAAGAAAGGTTGTTAACCGTAACTTGCTTGTTGACAAAGTGTGCACCGACACTGTGTGTGTTTGTGAATTTCAATATTGGAATTTTTTTATTCATCTTTAAAAATATATTCAAACTACTTATTAATCGTATTGTCTTAATATATACTTAGAAACGGATAATTAAAACCATTCAGACAATTGTAAAAAACAAACAACATTATTTCATTCAGATTCAGACTTTATAGCCACCTCTTACCAGTAAGATGTGGTAGTCAGATTCAGACCTAAAACATCTTAATGAAACAAACACACCCTTACTCTTTATGATGATATCTGATGGTTGTAATCCGTCTAGCGTTAAATTTATAGTATCCCAAATCCTTTAGATTGTCACCAATACTCACACGTAGTGTACTCGTTCATATAGTATAGTCAGTCAACAAGACCGGGTCATTCGTGATGAGCGTGAGATCCTAAATGTCTAACTCAGAGTTTGATTAATTTCATTGCGTTTTAAATTCGACAATTATGTTTTTAAGCTAATACTAAGAAATATAAATAAAATAAAAGAAAAGTAAACAAACGATAGATCGGTGAAGAGAAGAAAGTGATAAAGGCATGCTTGCCTCGTTAATCCCATAATCCATCAATGACATGGTTCTAGTGTAATGTTAATCTAGTGTGTTTCAAAGAATCTAAGGTAGAGGATGCCGAGTACGGTCGCTTCCGCTCCTAACTTCTTCCTAAAAGTTGGGTAGGCCCTGTCAAGTCTTCTACCCTAACTAATGATCCAAGCATTAAGTACCACCGATCTATGTAACCAACATTTGTGTGGGTGCTAAACCACTTACCTTTCTTGATAAAGGTGGGAAAGCCTTAGTTATCGGAAATCGCCAATATCGCTACTGAATCTTAAACCATATTGTCTACCATTTTAACCAGGTGATGCCGGTGGTTATATGGTTGGCCACCATTAAGATTACTTACCAAGGTAATTTAATGATTCATATACATATCTTTCACTTGGTTATTGCATGCTAAACAACTATAATTAACAGGTAGCCATGGTCTACGCAAAAACGTAAATCTATAATAGTACATAAATCATTTAAAACACATATAGTATAAGCTAAAGAACATATGTCATTGAATTAAAGAGGTTCATAACAAGGTAAACACAAAAGGCTTAGCCTTCCATAAAAAATGATAAGCAAAGATTATTCAGAGCAAACAAGATAATCAAAACCATACTAAAAAACTGATAATCAATGGATTATGATGTGTAAAACCTTCACTCTTGGTGTCTTCCTTCGTTCTTCAGTATCCCAAAATGAACTAGGGTTTCAAAACTTCAGAACTCTCTCAAATGTGTGGAATAGATGTGTATTTATAGGCTAAAACGGCTTGGGTCCGTCTAATGTTATGACATATGCCTATAAATGGGCATACGATGCATGCCTCTGAAATAGCATATACAAATCTTCTAGACTTNTTATAGTTATAACAAGGTTGTCTTAATTTTACATTTGCTAGCTAAAATGTAACGTGAGTATCTGCAAAAATAAGCGTTACTCACCGTGTATGGTAACAAAAGGGGCCACGCCATGCTGGGGTGGCTGGCATTATAGCGGTGCCACCGCACTGCACCCTATATGCGGCATAACGGACACCACCGCACCCTATATGTGGCATAACGGACACCATGTTTGTGGCGTACATGCAAATCTTTTGTTTTTGAAAAAAGGGACTGTTGGCCATTCCGACGGTTACTTTAAAAAGATGGAAAACAAAAACAAAAATGGTGGGTCCCAAGAAGGGGTGTTATGTCATGTTACGAGAGAGTGATTTTGTTGGTGTGATTGATGTTGTTGTTAAAGCTGATGTGGTATGACGTGACACCGAAAACGGGGTTTGACATGTGTTACCATATGTGGTGCACTTATAAGAAATTTTTCTTTCTATTCATATTCACAATTATTGATTTGTGTAGAATTATCCATTTTGCTGACCATGAGAATATAATTACTGCAATTGAACCCAGACTTTCAAAAATGCTCCATGATTGACTTTTGCGAGTCAAGTTAATTACACTACTTATTAACATCTAAACGTGCGAAAATGACTTTCTTTGAGTTGCAATAACTCGTAATCCATATTTCAATATGAAGATAAAGAGAATCCTGATCAGTTTTGAGTTTTGACACAAGAAACAACCTTAATAAGCTATGTAGAATTTATATGTTAAATCAGGTTCCATTTATGAGTTTTTATACTATACAGGCTTTTCTTTTAGGTATCTAACTATATTTTGTAAATTAAAAACTGAACTAAAGAAATCTTATGATGATTACTAGCTACATAGATTCTTTGATAACTAGCTAGGATATTTTATGTTATGAACTTGATCAACTGTTCCTTCTTATTCACATTGGCTAGTATAATTACTTCAATACATTATATTACCTGATTTCTGATGCTTTAGTATACACCTCATTATTTTATTTTATTTATTTATTTATTTATTTTTTTGGTTGATTTCTGTAAACTTCTCTATGATGACGACATTCAGTATTTGATTACCACTTATCAACACAAACAGTCAATGATTGACCTTGAAGTGTCAACCATATGGAATTTGAACTTCCAATTTAGCGTCATTTTTTACTCTTAGAGGTGGAAAATCATCAACACATGTTTCTTATGAAGATTATTAATATTTGGAACTGTTCAATAGCAAGAAACAAACAAAACTAATGTGCAATCTGTGTTTTATAAGGATTTAGTTTGAAATTTTAAACTCAAAATTAGGCTCTTTTTCTTAGCAATGAAATAATTGTTTCAAGTGTTGAGTGGTATAGATCTTGTATACTGCGAACTGATTTAGCAATTATTTTGGCTGAATAAAGGAATGAAAGAGGGTTGTTTTATGCATTGGACCTTGGTGGTACGAATTTCCGAGTCCTTAGAACTCAATTAGGAGGAAAGGATGAGCGGGTGATAGACACCGAATTTGAGCAAGTTTCTATACCACAAGACTTGATGTCAGGCACGTCTGAGGTCTGTGATTTCTATGATTATATCAAGTATTATTGTGTTAGGTTTGGAGAACTCAAAAACAATCGTGATTTATCTTGATCAGTATTTATTAAACTGGTAGAATGAACTTGTAGGAACTTTTTGATTTTATTGCTTTGGCACTAGCAAAGTTTGTGAAGAAAGAGGGCGGAAAGTTTGTGTTACCAAAGAATAGAAGTAGAGAGACGGGATTTACGTTCTCATTTCCCGTGAAGCAAACCTCCATTGATTCTGGGATTCTAATCAAGTGGACAAAGGGTTTTGCAGTCTCTGGAACGGTTGGTATCTGTTTCTTTAGCAACTCTCGAAGCATATCTTATAATAAATTTCCGAGTAATAACCAAAAGAAAATGCATTTCTGCATGCATTTCCCTGAAATAACCAAAATAGCAAATATTGTATGTATACCGATGATAATTCTTAGGGAAGAGGTCACGTGAATTCCAACTAGTTTGTTTTAGGTTTATCATGCCCAATCCTATTACATAAGCACAATCCATTCTCTGTATGATGTTTTTATTCTGTTGAGTTTTGACAACACAAAAGTTATGCAATTTGCAGTCTCGGTCTTTTTCTCCATGACTTGATACAAGACCACAAGTGTTTCGAGGTTATAGTTGTATAAAAATCATTTTCCCCCATTTATAATTGTGCAGAAGTGTAAATTTTTGGATCAACTTGTTAGAATCAATTAACTTACCAAGAGAAACATATGTTTTACAGTATTTTCACTTTTTAGTGTGTAAAATACATATAAAAATGTTTTGATCATTTAACTTGTGTTTCAGCCTGGGAGGGATATTGTCGCGTGTTTGAATGAAGCTATGGGACGGCAAGGACTTGATATGCGAGTGTCTGCCTTGGTACACAAACTTCTAAGTCATAGTACACATGTTTCCAGGTGCAACAAATATTTAATCTATCAATAAAGTGTTCGTGACACTATTGTAGGTTAATGATACAGTGGCAACACTAGCCGGTGCAAGATACTGGGACAATAATGTCATGGTTGCTGTAATTCTCGGAACTGGAACCAATGCTTGCTACGTAGAAGCCGTGGATGCCATCCCTAAACTACAAGGCCATAATTCTATCTCTGGAAGAACGGTTTGTACATTCAAACGGTTTTACTTTATAATGTTATAATGGTTAAAGCAGCGGTAAACGTGCTAATTTATGACAAAGTCACACGCTTTGTTCATTTAACACCATTTCAATGTAGATTTTTTGTGTCTGCGAACATATCAAAGATTGCAATTTTGACTCAGGTTGATATAATTTGTCTTCAATCTTTGATGGGTAAAATTAAATAAAATAAAAGCTTAAAAATGGAAACTCGTCAAATAAGTGCCAAATCTCGAATCTAGCTTAAATTATACTCCGTATATATCATGCATAAAGCCATAAACCTCCTAAATCACTTTGATTGAAAAACTATACTATTTTTTGACACACTTATTATTGGTGTGTTAGGTCAACCCAACCCATAGGCATCAAAATTACCTCTTTTGACCCAAACATACGTTACTTAACCACCGACCCAAATGTATGCGTCTTACAAAAATATAGTTTACATTTATGTTAACCTTTTTTACTCTTTATGAACGTTTTGACAAATTTCATGCTTCACCAATTATACCATGCCTGATTATTTTCAGATTGTAAATACTGAGTGGGGAGCTTTCTCGAACGGTCTTCCTTTGACCGAGTATGATAGAGAGATGGATGCGGAGAGTATAAACCCCGGTGAGCAGGTATGTTACAAACTTACAACTTTTATGACTTTGTATGTTTCTCATGAAAATTGCAATACTTCTCATTTTAGTGTTTATTGTAAATCATTTCTATTTTAATAATTAACCGGCTTATTCGCTGTTATATATTATCTACGGAGACAGTTATTTGAAAAAACGATATCTGGTATGTATCTTGGTGAAATTGTGAGACGGGTACTCCTGAGGATGGAAGAAACAGGTTCATTGTTTGGAAACTATATTCCGGAAAGGCTACATACTCCATTTGCACTCGGGTAATCACACATCTAATTAATCAGAGTTTTGTTTCTTCAACAAAAGGTCTTAAAAGGTATTCATGTCAACTGATCTGTTAATACTTCATTAAAATTGTAGGACCCCAAATATAAGTTCGATGCAGCAGGATACTTCTCCAGATCTGGAAAATGTTGGATCAATCCTTTATGAATCAATTGGGGTAAATTGGTCATTTTAAAATCCCTTTCAAATTTATATTGTGTTTCTCATTGAGTTTGAATAGTAGCCAGATAATTTAACTGTAAATACTGATATTTGAACCACGTTAACAAAAAGACTATAAAAACTATTGTTTTTCCATCTGCTTCGGCATTGGTTTGAATATGCTAGTACATTCCTTTTAAAGTTGGTGATTAGACGCTTAAACATTTCATTTTGAAAATACGATACAACAATAATAATTGACTTAATTAATGTATGTATCCTTGTTAAGGAAATTTGTCTTTATATCTAAGTAGATGCCATTATAATAGATTAAACATAATATTAGGTGGACTCGAATCTGGATGCAAGAAAGATGGTTGTTGAGGTGTGTGACACAATTGCCAAGCGTGGGGGCCGCTTAGCCGGAGCAGGAATTGTTGGAATCCTCCAAAAGATGGAGGAGGATTCCAAGGGTATCGTCTTTGGTAAACGTATGGTTGTTGCTATGGATGGAGGTCTATATGAACACTACCCTCAGTATCGGAGATATCTTAAAGAGGCGGTGACTGAGCTTCTAGGGCCTGAGTTATCAAGTCATGTAGTTATCGAGCATTCTAAAGACGGATCTGGAATTGGAGCAGCACTCTTGGCTGCTACGAATTCGATTTATGAACACTGATATATTAAGAGAGTGATTGTTGGCCCAGAATTAATTCTGTAGTCATTGTATCTTATGTGTGACTTTTTGAAAAAGGTCAAGTTTTGGGGGAAAAAAGTGTTGGTCCCAAATATGAGTCAATATGAATTGCAATAAGATTTCTGAATAACTAAATTGTCTAACCATTAATCAATACATGTACATACATATATATAGTGATCGAATGGGTGTTTGCCAAACATCACAACTTTTTGAATGGCTGTGAACCACACGACGCAATGGTTCGGTTCTATAACCGCCATAACTGCCTAACCGTTTTATAACTAACTAACTTAACTAATAACTAACTTAACCGGCATAGCGGTTATTAAGTTTCCAACGAGCAACTTTGGTCCTTCTTCTTTTGAATCTTTAAACCGGAGCAATGAGCGAGATTATATGCTCACATTCTCCTCCTTAATCTTGATCATTGCTTCGTCCTAAGTCTTGAACTCCGAGCATTTGTAGTCACGAACTTGAGTCTTGGTAAGGCCTTTGTTAAAATGTCTGCTCTTTGTAGTTCTCCATTAATGTGTTCAACGTTGATATGACCATTCTCTACACATTCACGAATGAAATGATAGCGAATGTCGATGTGCTTGCTTCTTCCATGAAATACTGGGTTCCTTACGAGTGCTATTGCTGANCGTAGTCACGAACTTGAGTCTTGGTAAGGCCTTTGTTAAAATGTCTGCTCTTTGTAGTTCTCCATTAATGTGTTCAACGTTGATATGACCATTCTCTACACATTCACGAATGAAATGATAGCGAATGTCGATGTGCTTGCTTCTTCCATGAAATACTGGGTTCCTTACGAGTGCTATTGCTGATACGTTGTCAACTCTAAGCGTTATCCTTTTTTCTTGCCATCCAGTTAATTCACTAAGTAAGCGTTTCAACCACAAAGTTTGACATGCTGCTCCAGTAGCCGCCATGAATTCTGATTCACACTATGATAGTGCTACTGTAGGTTGTTTCTGAGTACACCAAGTAATAGGTGACTCTCCAAAGTAAAATACTATGCCAGTAGTTCCTTTTCCTTGATCGGTGTTGATTCCATAACTACTGTCGTTGTAACCTGTAATCTTGCAGCCGCCTTCTTTCTTGTATATTATCCCATGCTCCTTTGTTCCTTTGATATATCGGATTACTTGTTTTATCGCTTTCAGGTGAAGTTCCTTCGGGTCTTGCATAAATCTGCTGAGTAGTCCGACTGGAGTAACTAAGATCCGGTCTTGTGAGCAGTAAGTACCTAAGACTTCCAATTAAGCTTCGGTAGTAAGTTGCGTCAACTGGGTTTCCACTATCTTCCGCCTTGACCAACTTAGTGCCGGGATCCATAGGTATCTTTGTATCATTACTGTCCGTCATACTTGTTTCTTTCAAGATCTTGTTAATATATCTTGTCTGCTTGATTGTAGTCTCTCCTCCTGTCTGTGTAACTTCTATCCCAAGGTAATAAGCTAGCAACCCTAAGTCGCTCATTTCGAATTTGTCTTCCATCTGGGATTTGAACAAGTCTATTTCTTTCTTTGGAGTGCCCGTGATTATCAAATCATCTACATATACTCCAACAATAAGCGTAGAAGTCTTGCTTCTCTTTGTGTAATTTGCTTGTTCGAGATTACATTTCTTAAAATCTAATGATTTCAAGGTTTGATCAAGCTTCATGTTCTAAGCTCTAGGTGCTTGTCTTAAGCCGTACAAAGCTTTAGTTAGCTTGTAGACTTTATCAGGGTTTCCTTGCTGAATAAACCCTTCTGGTTGTTTGACATAGACTTGTTCCTTCAACTCTCCATGTAAAAATGCTGATTTTACATCTAAGTGGTGTACTGGCCAACCATGATATGCTGCTAGTGCAAATATTAACCGAACTGTCTCTATCCTAGCAACTGGTGCGAATACTTCTTCGAAGTCAATTCTTTGTTCTTGTACATAACCTTTTGCTACTAATCTTGCTTTATATTTGATGATCTTCCCGTGTTCATCCTTTTTGGTTTTATAAACCCATTTGAGTCCGATTGCCTTCTGGTTTTCAGGCAATGTAGTAAGAGTCCATGTGTTATTCTTGTTGATTGAATCTAATTCAATTTCCATGGCCTCAATCCATTTCTTATCTGATGATGCTTCCTTGTAATTACGAGGTTCTTCTTCTGTGAAGAGTAAGCTAGGTGCTTCTACTTCAAGTGCAGTCTGGTAGATTTCCGTTATATCTTTTAATCCTCGTACCGGTCTATGATCATATCTATCTGAGCTCAAAGAGCTAAAAGTAGCTTCTCTGTCACTTTATGAGTTGGGTTCGTAAGTGTATGTTGGTGGTGTGGTTGGTGATTCTGGATCCGGTATTGGTTCTGGTATTTGATCGTCTTCATTATACGTATTATCAATGTTTTCTATGTTGACTGGTGTAGGATTCTCGTTGTCAACTTCGTCTACCACAAAACTAGTCCAAAATGTGTCTTGTGTACTCTTATCATCTTCACTATTATCCCAATCCCACGGTTTTGTTTCCATAAACTTTACATCCCTACTAACATGTTTCTTCTTTCTTACTGGATCATATAGCCTACATGCTTTTGATCCTTCCTCTACGCCTAAATAAATCATCGGTATGCTTCTGTCATCTAACTTCTTCAAGTGAGGTATCGTTATCTTAGCATAAGCTGTGCATCCGAATATTCTTAGGTATTCCAGGTTCGGTTTTCTGTTATAGAGAGCTTCATATGGTGTTTTATCTTCCAGGGCCTTCGTAGGTACCCTGTTGAGTATGTAAATGGCGTGTCTTACTGCTTCCGCCCAAAAAGTTAAGGGTAACTTCATTGCTTTCATCATACTCCTCGCAGTTGATAAAATTATCCTATTCTTTCTTTCTACTATAACATTCTGTTGTGGTGAGTACAGTGCTGTTAACTGTCGTGCGATACCATTCTCCTTACAGTAGTTGGTGAATTCGTTAGATGTAAATTCACCTCCTCTATCTGTTCTTAGCATTTTTAATTTCAACTTCAACTCCATTTCTACCTTCTGCCTAAATTCCTTGAATGTGTTAAATGCCTGATCTTTCGAGGTTAGAAAGTAGGCCCACATAAAACGTGTACAGTCATCTACTAATAAGAAGATGAGCTTCTTTCCAGAATTTGTGGTTGGGCTTATGGGACCACAAAGATCTCCATATACCAAGTCCAACGGGTTCTTGGATCTGAATTTATCTTTGTTTGGAAATGGTGTTCTGATGTGTTTTCCTAATAAGCATGCATCACATATTTGTCCTGCATGTTTTATTCTCGGTATCCCTTCTACTAGACATTTTCTTGTCATCTTGTCTAACGCGTCAAAGTTCAGATGACCCAATCTAGCATGCCATAACCATGCTTGGTTATCTATGTTTGCTAAGAGACATATAGGTGCTTCAATGTGTAGTTTGATACTGTAAAGTCGATTCTTCGATCCTTCTACTTTCATCAACAAAGTCTTGTTCTTATCATACAAAGTAAGTATATTTTCATCCATGATGATCTTGCAACCTATCTCGGTAAGTTGTCCTAGACTAAGTATGTTGCTCTTGAGGTTTGGAATGTCGTAAACGTCCGAAACTATCTTTTGTTGTTGGTTTCTACATCCTAACAATATTGAACCTCTACCCTTTATCTCTACATACGATCCATCTCCAAAACGAACGCGTCCAGTGATGCTTTCGTCAATATCTTTAAAATGACTCTTGGTTCCGGTTATATGGTTACTTGCACCATTATCTAAATACCATATGCTAGCATCTGTTGTAGCATACTTCTGGGGTTGTATTTGACCTCCGTTCAATAAAACTTCTTCAGCTCATATGTAGCCATTAATAGTGATGGTTCTTCATCTTCTAAGATAAGGTTTGACTGTTCCTGATTTGTTGATGGTTTTCTACAGGTATTTCTCATGTGTCCTAGTTTTCCACAGTTGTAGCACTTGATTTTACTCTTATCCCACCCTTGTCTATCATTATTTGATTTATCTTTGTGAGATGAGTTTCCGCCATTCGAGTTGTCTTTATTTCCCTTATTCTGCCAGTTTCCTCGTGAGTAGTTTGATCTACCACCGGGTTTGTAAAAACGTTTTTCTCTCTTAGAGTGTTCGCCTTGTGCGAATAATAAATTATCCTGGCTTTCTACTTGTCCCCCCTTTCGGAGTTTTATCCTTTCCTCGAATGCTTTAAGTTTTCCTACGATCTCATCTAACGTTATGTCATTGAGATCATTCGTCTGTTCTATGGATGCTACTATCTGAATGAATCTATCTGGTGTGGAGTCTAATAGTTTTCGTACTAAAAGTGATTCATCCAAAGTCTTTCCTAATTCTTTTGCCTTCGTGGCGTAGCCGTTCAATTTGGCTGTAAATGCATCCACCGTTTCATCTTCCTTCATTTGAAGGGTCTGAAATCCAATCATCAATGATTGTAACCGTGCTTGTTGCACTTTTTCTTCTCCAACGTGTCTCTTCTTCAACGATTCCCATAAATCCTTTGACGTTTTACAAGTTGCAACTTGTAAAATCACATCTTCGGTCAACGCTTGATATAGTAAGGCCATTGTTGCCTTATCCTTCTTATCATCTAGTTGCGTGTTTTTCTTAGTCTCTATTGTTTCCCATAAACCATGTGCTTCTAGTATATCCTTGATTTGTATAGCCCATACCGTGTAGTTTGTGTTTTTGAGTTTAGGGCATTGATATTGTGCAATAGGTGTTACGGGTTTAATGGTATTGTTTGATGTGCTTGTATCGTCACCGGCCATCTTAAAGGCGTTAATGATTTTCACCTTCGATTCGTGTGGGAATTTCTAACTAGTGGTATCACTTAATACTATGGGAACAGAAATAGTTATCCGGGAATCCTAATATAAAATTCTAAGGATTTCTAATAGTATAAAGTAAATATCTATACTATAAGTATGAAATGAAATCCAAAGATTGAAATTTGTTGTGACCTCGTTGTGTTAGTCACGCGTGTATTCCCTTCTTGTCGGTACTTGAATATACCAACTATTGCTTTTCTTTGTCCCTCGTTCTTGCTTCCAAAGACAAACGGTACACCCTTTCTTTGATGTTGTCGACTTGCCTTTTCCAATAACCACTTCGTACCACGTTGTTCCTTCTTCTTTGTGTCGATTTGAAACAATTCGTGCCCTAGACTTTTATTTTATCTCGGCTGTTTGTTTACCAAGAACTCGCAAATTCTTGTTGTTTTGTTTCCAAAACCGTATGATCACAAAGCCAAAATACCCTCGGTATTTTAATCAAAATAAGCGTATTGCTTATTTTCTTCTTCTTACTACTCGACGGTAGTAATCTCAACAAAGTCAGCGAGTTGCTAAAACCTTTGTTCCCTTCGTTGCTTGTCCGCGTTCCACAATACTCTCTTCTTTATTCCACACCGTATCTACACAACAACCTACGAGAATACTCGACGGTATTCCCTGCGAACAAGTGATCAAGTTTGTTCCTGTTGTCGTCCCTTGTATTGCGAGCGTATTCCAAAACAATCCTTGATTGTTTCTTTTCTTCTGTCGGTACCTTTTCTAAATCCCAAGCAATGGATCACCTTCTGTCCAAACGTTTACGTTTGCAAGCGTGGATCTTCTATCTTTCTTACGACGTCTTCTACTCAAAATTTGTTGCGATAGATAGCAACAACTAGGCCTACGTTTTGTTGTATGATTGTTGGTTGCAAACAAAGACGTTTGTGAACAAACGTTGGTATCTTTGTTTACGCAGAATCACACACACAAAACTAACAGGTCACCACTTCGTTTGGTGCCTTCTCGGTTGCAATTCCAACACAAGTACGGTCGTGCACTACTTTCCTTGCGTCCAAGTTATCCAGGCAGCGTCCCTATTTGTTTGAACGTTTTGTATCCTTCTTCTGAAACTGATTTCAGCGTCTATACTTCTTTGGTTTCCTTTGTGTCTCGTTAAGATGTTTCTGTTTTGAAAGTGTAACGAGCGTGAGGCTCTTGATGCCAAGTGTTGGTCCCAAATATGAGTCAATATGAATTGCAATAAGATTTCTGAATAACTAAATTGTCTAACCATTAATCAATACATGTACATACATATATATAGTGATCGAATGGGTGTTTGCCAAACATCACAACTTTTCGAATGGCTGTGAACCAAACGACGCAATGGTTCGGTTCTATAACCGCCATAACTGCCTAACCGTTTTATAACTAACTAACTAACTTAACTAATAACTAACTTAACCGACAACGAGCAACTTTGGTCCTTCTTCTTTTGAATTTTTAAACCGGAGCAATGAGCGAGATTATATGCTCACAAAAAATAAAACCACTTGATTTGTTGCTTTTATAATCAAGTTAAGGTAAATGTCATCCAGCAATACCATTGTTAAGTACATGTATCGAACAACAGATAGTAATGATGACTTGAGTTACATGTATTTGGGTAATATTTTGGGTTCGGGGGTTCCAACATTGCGCAAAATGTGTGCCTAACAAGTCCCAATTGAGAACTTCAACAAACGCCTTAGAAATCCAAGTCTTTTTCTTACAGAACTAGGCTCACCCTCATGGAATTGGTTATTGGTGGATTAGGGACTCCCTCTTCAAGGCACCAAAAATTGTAAATAAATCATCTTGAAAAGCTTAGGCATGTTAGTAGATTTGTATCAGATTATGATTGGTATAAGCCCAAGTGTTAGGCTATATTTTATCATATGTATTCTCTCATTATTTGATCAATTCAATTAATCAAATAATCAATATTAGTATCTAATACAAATACTATATATTTCTAACTCTAATACAAATCCACTAACAAGGTAAGCTTAGGCGTGATTTCTTTTGGGGCGGCAATTTGGATGTCAACAAAGTTCCATGGATAGCTTGGAAAAAGGTTTGTTCGTTTACTTTTTGTCGTTGTCTCGGTTTAGGTAGTCTTCATTCTTAATTTCTTACATCCTTGCATTGCTGACGAAATGGTGGTGCCGTTATTAATCCTTTGATTGTTCTCTTTGGCGAGATCTAATTAACTCGATTGATGGTGATCACGCCAGATTAAATCTTGATAACATTTCTAGTTGTAGGCTGCCTCAAAGCCCATATTCCCACACCTGTTCTGCATAAGATGTGAAAAAATTATAACCTATTAAGATTTGTTAATGGGCTGGCCTCTTACAGTTGGGCCAGGAGAGAAAAGTTATAAATTGTTGCAAAATATGACATATGAGATTGTTCTCTTGATCATTTAATGGTATGTTGTTGCCAGTTTGCCACGAGGAAAGTCAGAGAAAAATATATCCTTTCTAATACTACTGGTGACAAGATTAGGTGGTATAAACTTGTCCCGATCAAGGTTATCATCTTTACTTGGTGTTTTTGTAATAACAGGTTGCCTACCCGAGTGAACCTTGATCAAAGAGGGATAGATCTCGATTCACTACGTTGATTCTGTGGGCCGATCAATGTGACCTCCCCACTAAGTTTAAGATATACTTTGATGTCGTAACTCAAATCACCTTCTCGGTTATATGGCAGAATAGGAAATAGTCAAATGACTCAAATGTATCTAACTGTAATACGGTATAATGATTTGGTTGATTGCATTCCATAATAAAGTAGTACAATATAAAGGATTATAAGAATATTCTAGAGACGGGCTTGAGCCCAATAACTAATACAGACCAACACTCCCCCGCAGTCCGAGCGGCGAAATCGCGAAAGCTCGGACTGGAGATTAAAAACTAATAAGCAATAAAGTAAAGCAAATAAATTTGTTGATGAAGGCATTCGACAGCAAACGGAAGCGCATCTTCAGGAGGCAACAAATCGGATAAACCAAAGTATCCGAACCAAACAGGATAAACCAAAGTATCCTGACCAAATGGGATAAACCAAAGTATCCCTTACCAAACAGAATAAACCAAAGTATCCTGACCAAATGGGATAACCCAAAGTATCCCCTACAACTAAGACAAACGGGATAACCCAAAGTATCCCCTACAACTAAAATAAACGGGATAACCCAAGTATCCCCTACAACTAAAATAAACGGGATAACCCAAAGTATCCCCTACACTAAAACAAAGAAAATTACAACTAAAACACAAAAGAAAAGATGAGAAAATGAAAGTTGGTTCTAAAACTTCAACCCCCAAAGAACCTTCCGAANTTTTTTTTTTTTTTTTTTTTTTTTTTTTTTTTTTTTTTTTTTTTTTTTTTTTCATATTAATACTAGACGGTGGATATAGTGGTCTGCCATATGGTTACACTCTCAAAAACTGAAAAGGAGTAGATAAATGATGAAAGATTGGTGTAAGAAAGGAATTACGGGAGGTGGGTTTATGTTGGTTTAGTCACTTGTTTATGACGAATGCCCACGTGCGTTTGTTACCATCGTTGCCCAATCGTAGACAACCATTGCTAACGTGGCCTGTACAACTGTAAAAGGTTAGGGATCGTTATTTATTTATTTATTTATTTTGCGATTGAAGGAACAATTTATGGAGATAAGGATATATGTGCACCGGACCGCCGGCCGAAGCCGACGGCCGGAAAAATTAGAGTGGCAGCTATTTTAGGGTTTTAGAGGATCGTTACCCTCTGATACCATGTAATACGGTATAATGATTTGGTTGATTGCATTCCATAATAAAGTAGTACAATATAAAGGATTATAAGAATATTCTAGAGACGGGCTTGAGCCCATTAACTAATACAGGCCAACACTAACTTGTAGTAATAAAATTTTTTGGAGTTCATCTATTTAGTTTTTTTTTCTCATCAAATATGTTGTTGGTTATGAGCCCAGAACAGGGTAAGATAATCAAAAGCCTAGCTACGTACCAAATTAATGGTTACCGGATATCACTTGGAATCGTGTTATCACTTTCCAAAGTAAACTATTCGACCCTAATGCCTGGGTATCACGAATATCTACTTGGGATAAGACCAAATGTTTGTTATTGAATTAGGCACAATTCAACAACCCTTGCGTATTATAGTATTTATGTTTTCTGTGTGTCTTTCATGCTCAACATAATTCCTCTTAAATAGGAAAGTACTCATGGCTAGTCAAATGGAATTATGAGAATTAATCGGCCCATTAATCTCCACATAATTACCCCCATTATAGCCAAAGATAGTGGTTACATGACCAATTAAACGTGGTCATAAAAGCAGATATAACTGTCATTTGAATAAGTCAAAACAGTTACATCATCATCAGCAGAATCTCCTAGCAGCAGAGTCATCAGCAGAATCAGCTAGCAGCAGGATCAGTTGGCAGCAGAATCCTATCAGCAGGATCAACTAGCAGCAGATTCACAACACTAGCAGCAGAATCAGATTCATGCATCAGCAGAGTCAGATTCACACTAGCACAACCACTATTGAGTCAGGGTAATCAGGGACTTGATGGGTGTACACTCCGTACCTCCAAACCCATTTCCAAGTATTGTTTGATCCCTCAAGTGCACTAAATTTTCCAACAAAATATCCTAACAACCTAATCTTTGTATTTAGTTTTTTTTCTCATCAAATATCCTAACAACCTAATCTTTGTATACTAAAGGACTGAATGCATAGACTTTGTCTAATCTTTTTAGTGTATTGTGTAGTAAATGAATGTGCCACATTAGCAATAAATGCATCCAATATTAAAATTAGCAAGGTACTCGCGAGTTCCGGCGATGGGTACCCTTTAATTGATATTCTCGATGAATAATATTTTTTTATTATTTTGTTTATGGTGACAATAAGTTTAGAGTTGGCAAGAATCTTTTTGCAGTCATGATACTATCTTATTTCACGGCCACCTTTAACTTCTTTTTTTTCTTATTCTAAAAGTACGGAAATGAAATATACGAACTTGTTACTTTTTTATTATTTATAAGTTTGTATTATTTGCAAATAAAGTTGTATTATTTAAAAGGTATTCATGAAATGCCTTCAAACTTTTAGGAAAAGAGGTGTTTATGAGTTTGTTTGATTTGTCCATGGTGTTCTAGTAATAATACTTTTATTAGGGGCGTTTAAAAATTACATTAACTACTGGTGTTGACCAGTCAATATACATATGTATCGATGCATACATTAATTGTACATCTAACTTAATTAGTTGTATTTGCTTATAAATCTTACGGAGTATATAGTTAGATTAAGGGCCCGTTTGGTATAGGGTTATTGATGGGTGTGGAATCAAAGAAGCATTAAATACCATGTTTGGTATAATTTTTTTCTTTCTAACACATTATGATGAATCATAAATTTGATACCCACCCCAAGTGGTTCCTTTCAATTGATACCATCCAATTAAAATTCACCTTTTACTTTTTAAAAATTTTCAACCACAAATTTATTTATTATCAATCTTATTTATTATTTTTTGATTTTTAAATAATGTACACTAACTTAATTCAAACCACTCATATATATATCTTTTATTTTATTTTTCTCTCTCCTTATTTAATTCAAACCTATACTTAAATCCAATTTCTTTCAAACCTTTTCCAAATCCAAATCCAATTCCAGTCTCACTTACAAACCAAACGGGCCCTAATAGCTTGATTAGATTGCATTAGTTATACGTGTTGGATTGATGTATTTGTTCATTAAATAGTTGTAGATATTGTTTCTTACTTGTAAGTATTTAAAAACTATTTATAAAAATTTTATATTTTTTTAGAAAGAACGTGCTAAAAATGATATATAACGAGTTGGAAAACCCGCGCGTTGCCGCGGGGTGTTTGTATGTAAAAGTTAGCGAAAACAGATTGTGCACTCTACTACATACAAACATAAATCATGGAAGTTTTTAGTATGAATAATTTATGCCAAATCTGGACATACTGCAAAATCGCACATAATTTCCTATTAATATTGAGTTTCAGGGGTCTAATCATAAAACTTTAAAAGACGATTTTTCACATCATATCACATATGATTTCAGAGCGGAGTGATACAACGTCTCCATTAACTCTATCTTTAGCTTTTTTCGCCCCTTTAAGTGCAGCTTGTTATGATAGAAGTGAAAACCTCGAAAAACTCAGTGGGTGTTCATCAGTGGCCATAGAAATAGACTCCCACAATGAGGCACTAAAAGCAGCTGAGAAGGCTACCTGTTTAAGCTCTGCTCCCTGAAATCAAAGAATCTTACTATCACTAAAAGAATCCAAACGGTGTTGATGAAAAAACGGATGTTGTTAAGAAACGGTAGGTAATGTCAGATTATGAGGTTGTATCAATAAAAAGGACATATTGCACTTACACTATTTTTCATGGTGACAATAACTCGTAATGAAAACTGTTATGTTTAAAAACTTACTGATGCTCCATCAAACATAGAAATGCATCCTCATAATTCTTCTGAATTATTGGTTTGAAAAGCCTACACCAGTTCATTCGTAACACAAAACTCATCCGCAACACAAAACTCAGCCCGCACTTTGGTTTCATTCTTAAGAGCATATTCTCCACTGACATTAAAACCCCGATCATACCTACTTATACATCTTGACAACTTTCTCACCTTCTTCCTACTTTGTTCAGTTCGTATTTATATATCACATACAAAACCACACATTTGATCACAGCCAATTTGTTTTTAGACAAAATTATATATAAAAAAGGGATAAAAAGACATACCATAACTGCAGACCGACTTTGTTAAACTCTGAAACAAATCTGTCCATTTAGGCACGACCTCAGGGGTTTTGTTGGATAACCTTGTTGTGCCACAATGACCGGAAATAATCTAACCATAAGCAAATCCAACCAAACGGGTGCTAAAAAACGATAACAATTCTCATTTAATTGTAATTATGGACGCATATAGACAAAGACCTGATAAAAGAAAATTTTGTAAAATATAGTCAGAATCTCACAATCTGGTGCGTTATAAAAAACCAATAGTCTGATGATTGCAACTCGATACATCATAATTTAACTGAAACAACAAGAAACAGGTACCAGGCCAACCCAACCCGCCTGACCCATTTTGACCCGAGGATTTTTTTTTTGAATTCATCTGATTTGGCCCAAACAAATTTTAACTTGTTGCCGACCTAACCTGATCTTATTAACTGTTATTTGTATTTTGTAACATGTTCCCGACCCAATCTGATCTTGCGAACAGGTAACCTGATCTTGGTAATCTCTAAGATGTTATGCACATTAATTGATCATAAAAATTTAGGTTTATCTTCTGATTTGTAGCAAATGAGATACAAATAAATGCGATGAGCAAACTTTTTTCTTATATGTTGCTCGTATTTCAATCAAAACAGGTTGAGGTTGTGTTTATCATTGAAAAGCAGTGTTAGCTAACTATGGGATCTCTTATATTATGAAGCTTTATTTTGTAAAAAAAACTTACCTTCTTTTGTCTTCTCATGATGAAGATTGTTGGCACCGACGAAGCAACACCCAGTGCCGGAATTGTCGTGAGAAACATGAGAAGTGGCATGTAACTATTCAGTTCTCTATGTCAAAATATGGCATATCTGTTAGTACCCTAATCCACTTTGAGTACTTATAAATTTAAAATTCTTAAAGTGTGCTTACCTGACGAAAACTAATTCCGTAACCGACATTAGCTTCCTTAGAAGGGAATCAATATTTGGCCATTCACCTGTAAACTTGGAAAAGAAGATGCTTCAATTAGAAAAAGGTCCAGTTGAATTTGAGAGAAAAAGAAAAAAAAAAAAAAAAAAAAAAAAGAAAAAAGAAAAGAAGGCAACCTGCATTATATTTTATTGTTGACAGATCGAGTAATTAAAATTTACAAATTTAGCCAAAAGGGAAAAACATGAATCCGGCCTTAAAATATTCCCCATGCTTTGTTCATGTAAAACAGATACAACGTCCTCGAGTGTGTGAAAGTGGTTGATGAAACCCGAGGCATATATCACAATGGTAACTAATTAAATAAACTAAGCATATATCACAATTGTGGGAGCAAGGAACGATAGGTTCAATTAGCTTCTTTCTATTAAAGATATCGATTGCAACAAAGTGACATTTACCATGACGCTTTCCAGTCTTGGAAGTTCAGACTTCAACAAAGTGAGATTTTATTAAAAAAAAAACAGTTTACCAGTTACAGCAACAGAAGTTAGATAGTATATCGCAATGAGACTTAACGGCAACATCATAATTGGCAGCAACAATGAGATGTTCGAGTTCAGCTCCCATAGCCTTTGTACCCTTGAAAGCTGGATAATTTATTGTTGCCAAAGAGTCCAGAAAAAAGGAAGCAAGCCTACCAATCACAAAATCCTTGGTTCAGTAACATTATCATCATTATAATACATAACCATCACGAAAGAATATTATAAGAATCCTTAGTTGTATACCAAATTAGAAATGAACCATTTGTAAGTTGTATTGTTTATCTTAATAGTAAAACTAAAATCCTCATATTCGCTTCTGGGCTCACCATAGGCCAAAGAAAACTGTTATCTTGTATGAAAACTTATCAAGTAATCAAATTATTAAAAACCACTCATTTCCTTTCTAAACAATTAGGTTTGAAAAGCACCCTAAGAGGTGTTACACTCATCAAAATATGCAGCGGGCTTATTTTGACTATTCTATCAGATAAGTCCTATAAAAAGCTAAAACAAACACTCCCTTAGACTTCTATATATAACATTTTTGCATAAAAGCACCTCCCGACACACTCCGGAGGTGCTATCGCACCCTGCTCACTTGTCAGCACAGTTGGCCTATTTGTGACGGACCCCTTTTAAAGAGTCAATATTGGCACCTAATAACATTAAAGCGTCATCCACTAATACATCTAATAAGTCATAAAGCAAGTGATAATCTGAAAGCATGAGAAAATTTTGCTAGCAGAACATACCTGGGGTTCCATGTTTGAAAACGATTGTTTGTGAATATGTGAATCGCCTCCATGGTTGAAACCGGTTGTATTTCTTTTGGGATTTCCTGTTACAAAAGAATAAACCCATTATGAAACAAAACCCCTAATAATCTCAAATAGTCAAAACAATAAAAAAAAATCGAATCTTTATAATACGTAATAAAGCTTACATGCAACTGCTGTCAAGATACCCCTCCAACTCCGCATTGATGTGGTATAAGATACCTTTTCAAAAAGCCAAACATTTCCAACTCCACATTGAGAATGCAGTAAGGTCGTGCATGCGAAATGGCTCTTGCACTAACCTGTAAGACCAGCAACCCGTCCAAACCTCTCAATAGTATCGGTGCAGACATACACCACCGTTTCAGTTTGGGCATGTACACCCATTGATGCCTCACCTTCAGGATGACATGTCTGTGCACCTGTACAAACAGGTAGCCAGCAGGCGTGTTTAGTAAGTGTTGCAAACTGGAACTGGCGCAACAATAATTTAACACTGCAAGATTGCAGTGGGAAAAAAATAACACAACATTGCTAAACAAATAAATGATTCAACAATATTAATGAGTTGTTGTTTACGCAATTAGCTCTGGTGATGATGTAAATATGAGCACCCATATCCCGTATCAACTGGACATTGTACAACACGCTGACTTGGCTTTAAAACCACGATTCAATCTACAAAGCTTGTGCTTTCCTTTTTCTTGTTCGGGTTTTCACATCGTGATTTTATCTTTTCCAAAAAAGATAAGTCTATGTTTTCTGTGTTCTTCCAAACCTCGTCATCCTTTTGTGTCTGATTTGAAGAATCTTGTTTCCCCTCTTGCAGACTGGTTCATGCTTGCTGTTTTCTTCTTTGATTCAATATGAAGAAAAAAAATGTATATGCATTCAAAATCAAATCCAAAGATACACGCTACATCTCAAAATCAGAAGTAGAAATGCATACTTACATTGATGCTTTTAAATTGTTCATCAAATGTAAGCATTTGTACTTGGCTCCTGCATTGCCTGCTCCTAAAGCAAGAATTCACAACATTCAGGTTGACTTCTTAACTCAACATATGTTTTTTCAAATACCAAGTTCCTCTGAATGTGTTAACAAATTTACTACTAACTTTTCCTATTTGTATTATTCGATTTATTCTCAGTAAACATAAGTACTCGTATAAATGCAAGGATTTTAAATCAGTCGGATTGACTTGTAAGTCAATATGACAATGCAACCTCACACTGTCATCAAGTTAATCTAAATTAATAACTGTAAAGAAATATAATAACTTCATATGGACAATGGATTAAGAGTACTCTATCTAAAGTTCATCTTATGGAATAATAAAAGAATATAATCAGCATTAAGCGAACTCACCCTGAATATTTTTGCTCCCATGGCTCACATTTGACAGCATTTTCCGGTGAGGACGGTCATGGTTGTGGTCAAACATACCACTAAAGCTCCACGCACAACCGAATTGATTGGCTTCAACTGGGGCGGGCATTTTGGCATTTTTCTTGCCATTGGTGGTGAAAATGGATTAAGATAACAATCAAGAAACTTAATTTACATATTAAGCTGCCTTGTTATCATAAATCTGTGATAACTCACGCAACCAAATGCATTCAGCCTGCAAAGTATCAACTGAATCTAATAAGAAACTATAAAGTTGAGCACAATTCATACCAACTTGAACTAAAAGATCTTAATTTTGCTAGTTATGACCAAAACCATGAATAATATAATGAAGGTGAAAATTGATTAATTTTTGTTTATTTAACAAATTGTCAGTGGGGTTTACAGATGACTAAAAATGGAGTTAAACACTTTTTTTAGTAAAAAAATAAAGCTAATTATAATTACAAACCTCACTAAATTTTGCACTATTTTATCTAAAAATCTGACAACAAAAATTACACATAAAAAAACCCAATTTGATATTTGTTGATGGCACCTTAGAAACAATTCCATGCGACTGGAAGCTTTCGGTATCAGAAAATCGCACCCGATTGTTATGTTCTCCTGCTGGCGCTGTCGTTGTCTGTGCACGTTCATTTGTGACAGTTGCCTAGGACATTTCAGCTGAACGTATGCATTTCACACCTAAACATAGCAGCAAACTCAGCATTAGATTATATCTACAGAAGGTATAAAATATGACATCGTCAGCTATTCGCCATGTAGCCACCAATACTGTCGTCCATACGAAAAATGTTTGATACCCTTATTTCGACGATTAAAGATCCAAAAATTTACCTGGAATTAGTTGCAGGCTTGCAGCTTCATCTGGATGGAACAGGCCTGAAGATGAACACCTATTCTTTGCAACAAAGCAAGAAGGGATGTGACAAACCTTTTGTGCCCATGCCTAAATCCAAGTATCCTGCACCATTAAGATGAATCACATCTCCCCTGACTTGATATGTTTCAGCATCCTTCCTGCTTGGGGTCCATCTCCTGTAGTAGCTTCCCGCTGGTGGAGTGCATTCATGACAACGCCATGTGTCACTACCACCAACCGTTCCCCTGTAGAAAGATAAAAATGTTTAGTGGTAAAATATATTTCATTGCAGCACTTAATAATTGAAGTCAAAAGGATGGCAGGAAAATTTTTAACAGTAAATGTGCACACATATGCACACATATTTTTCATTTACTATACTAAGCTCATAAGCTCAACCTTTTCCGCTTATAAGTGCAACTTATTCAAGTACAAAAAGTCATTATAATTACCTCATAAGCAGTTTATATCAAGTATGATTTTTAGGGGGTGGTTTAACCTCCCTAAGCAGTTTATCTAATAAGCGATCGAAAATAACCCTATAAGCAGTTTCTATATCAGTTCCAAATAAGCTCTAGAAGCTTTTTTAAATAAATCAAGCACCAAACAACCCTTGAAGGATACTCTAATAAACAATACCACAACCACTATAAGCAATTCCAAATAACCTTTAAATGGCTCAATGTAGTTACTCTGATGAGCAATCCCAAACAGAAGTAATACTTATGGGTTCATAGAACATAGTAAATCTTAAGGCGCAACCCTAGAAACTGAAAACCCTAATCTAATTTAATGAAGTACAACAGTCATAGCAAACACAGTTAAATCAATTAGAACCCTAAATAAATACAATCCGTTTAACTAATTTAAAAAATCAATTAACTTTCACCATTAATTATACAACATTAATACATTATAATTAAACATAAACAATTGACCAAAAATTAAATGAAGAATCACATACCTTCTTAAAAAAATTTGTGGCAGTGGGAGTCCATCCTTTTCTGCAACTCATACATCCCACTCAAAATACTTAAAACCTGCAATCAAACATAAACATGTGACTAAAAATACAAACTTTTTATCAAAAAAAAAATGGGAATAAAAAAAAAGATGATGAACCCTAGATGGAATTCGGTATGCTTTACTCTGTGTGTGTGTGAGATTATGAAGAATCCAGAACAATATAGGCGAAAATTTGTGACTGTGAAAAAAGGGTACATATGGATCAAATTCAACCACAGGAATAAAATAATAATATTACTGTTGATTTCCCTGTTCACCCCCTCACAGGCAACTGTAGCTGCCACAAAACCCATCGGATCGGATCAACTCGGCGCTGGGTTATTTCTTTGGAGCTGCACCGATCGGATCTCAAAGAGAGGGAGACGATGTGAGTAAGCGTGAACAGGACGGAGCAGGTAGGTATATACCAAATCCTTAAACGGGCTGCGACTGGTCGGGTTGCAATAGTAATCGGGCTAGAAAGCCCAATGCTTAGTATATAAGTATAATAGCTTACTAGACTAAATTGTTTATTCTTTTTAGATACCGAGTGAGAACATAGATAATAATTAATGTGCATCTATTTAAAATTTAAAGTGCTAAAGGTGAGCATCGGTCGAAGATCGGACCGGACTGAATGTGATCGGTCCAGTCCGGGTTAGTCCGTTCCGGTCCAAAAAGGTAAAATGGTCGGTCTCAGTCGGTCCGATCGATTTGCTCAACCCGGCTAAAGCTATTCAAATGAGATACATAGCGTGTGTTATGTGCAAAGAAAAATGATAAATAGGCCTAACTAAATAGACTTAAAAGTGGACATAATGCATAAATGACTTGTACATTGACGTCACTGTACAAGTTATTTATGCATTAGGTTCACTTTTAGGTCCATTTAGTTAGGTCCCTATATGGCTATATCTGTGCAAAAGATATGTAAAAAGTGGATTTAAACCAAACATTTTTATGTGTTCGTACAACTGTATTTATTGCATTCACAAAGGAGTGAAGGTCTAAAGGACGATGGGTCATGCTGACCAGAAATAAGGGAAAAACATTTTCACCTAATATCAAAGGTAAGGTGAGCATTCCGATCTTTGGACCGGACCGACCGATCGAAAACCGGACCGATCGAAGGACCAACGGTCCGGTCTCGGTCTGGGATTTTTCATTAATTCGGTCCTCCGGTCTGGTCGGTCCGGTCCAGACCGATCAAAAATCGAAAAAACTTGCCAAAATCTTGCCTAATTGGACCGGACCGATCAAAGACCGACCGGACCGACCACATTCGGCCCGGTCTCGGTCTATAGTTTTTCCCTAACTCGGTCCGGTCTTGGCCGGTCCGGTCCGGTTTTTGGACCGTGATCACCCCTAATCAAAGGTAACGCCCTTGACGATTCAAGAATTAAGAATCGAATTCCACCAGCAGACGAGCCCATAAAAAGCCACCGATGTTCGTATTTTGGTGTTTAGCAAACTTGTTGCTCTTTTCTTCCTTAGAAAATTGTTAATGGGCCGGATATATTTGTAACTAAAAGAAAATGATAATAAGAAAATAATAGTCATTTTGTATTTTAATTAATAGTTAAATAACATGGCTCTTGTCCCTACTGATAGCATATTTTGTAGAAATTATAAGAAACTTTAAGATTGAATCCAAGCAACTACCCCTTGATTCAAATTATTCAAACTTATTGTTACAATACAAGAAACCAGAAAGAAAAATGGATCACAATGAATGATCTATTATACAGAAAACAGAATAACAACAACTGGATCAATAACTATGATCAGTCAAAAGTTTACAAGAACAAGAGATTTACTAGCAGACTTTTGAGAGAAATTATGAGAAAGTGATTGTGAAAAGATGTGAAACCCTAATCCGGATGCGATCTTATATAGCCATCAACTTTAAGAGTTATCATCTTCAGTCCCTGCAAAATAAGAAACATACCAAAAAAGATAAAACTAAAATTGTTAGTGTTAGTGAGTTTCTGTTATGACAGAAACAGTCCTTGAAAGTTTGAAAGGTATTTTAACGCCCTCTCTCAAATTTTCACACCAAACATATCCAACATACCCAACTGATCACACAAAAACTTATGACTTTTACAGTCTAAAGCCTTTGTCAAATCATCAGCAATTTGGTGAGAAGTGTGAATTTTCTCAGTATTAATAACACCAACTGAAACTTTCTCTCTAACAAGATGAACATCAATCTCAAAATGTTTTGTTTTTTCATGAAACGCTGGATTTCCAGCAATTTGCAAAGCTGAACTGTTATCACAATACAACTTCACATGTAACAAATCACTAACACCCATATCACCAAGAGGATTAGATAACCAAATAATCTCACAAGTACAAGAAGCCATACTTCTGTACTCAGCCTCAGCTGATGATCTAGAAAGAGTGGATTGCTTCTTACTTTTCCAAGTGACTAAAGAATCACCCAAAAATACACAATAACCAAACACAGATTTCCTAGTAACAGGACACCTTGCCCAGTCTGAATCAACATATGCTCTCAGCTTAAGATTACCATTTTTGTTAATTTGCACACCATTACCAGGTGAACCTTTTAAGTACCTCAAAACTCTTAAAGCAACATTCAAATGTGATTCAAGAGGAGCATGCATATTGATGAGTGTGTAAATACTCATTATTTTTGTCGTATCTAAACTGCCAAAACATCAAAAAAACACTCAAATATGCATCAAATACTGAAAATATCCCAGGATTGTGTTTTATATGTTTCAGATGCAAAATGATTGAAAACAGATGAAAAACGAACAAAGTTTGCATAATTGGCAGTTTCAGTCCCTCAACTTTCAAAACTTGTCAAAATTAGTCCCTGAGCATTTATTTTGGAAGAAAAGTCACCAAAGGTCTTTTGGAAATCACAAGTTGTCATAATTAGTCCTTTGGGGAAAAAATTTCAAAAGTTTACAAAAGTAGTCCCTGAACTTTGCAAGATTGTCAAAAATAGTCCCTGGGATTAAATTTTTTAGAAATTATCAATTATGGTCCTTGTGTTAGTAATCTTTGGCAAAAATAGTTCTTGGGTGAAAAATTTGGAGAATTTACATGTTTGGTCCGTGAAGTTTCATAAGTTGGCAAAACAGGTCCCTGGAATTTAAAAATGGAGAATTATCAAATGTGATCCTTATACTATTCAAATATGGCAAGATTGGTCCCTTGAAGATACTTTGGAAGATTTACACATCAGGTCCCCCAAAATTCAGAATATTTCATATTTGGTCCTTGTGTAATTTATAAACCAAACGGATCCCTTATTATTTCCTAAACCCAAATTCAAAACAAACCCACTAATAACCTTGGCCCTTTTATCCTTTCCAACCCACTTGGCCCAACCTTTTCTCTGGCCCAACAACAAATAAACCAACCCCCCCCGTTAGTTATACACTCGGTCAAACGAGTCAAACAAACACCCCCTTCCTCCTTCCCTCTCACCCCCACACCACATGCAACCTGCAAAACCATCACCTCACCTCTCCATCCCATCCCACCGCCCAAACCGCTCACCCCACCATATATACCTAACACCACCTCCACATTTAATGTAGAACCCCCACTGTCCCAATTTGCAATATCTTATTTTGGCGCCAAAAACCAATGGATGGCTAGGATTGAAGCAGAGCATCCAAGGGTTGAGATTACCAGTGGGAAATGCTCAGAGGTCCTCCAAAGCCCTAATTCTCAGCTATAAAAGGAAGAAGATGGACCAATGAAGACTGTGTAGTTTTATTGTAAAATTAATGTCGAATTAGTAGTTTTTTAAATCCTAATGTAATTTTAAGCTTCTAAATTGTATTGTTAGTGTTTTCAGTGTAAATAAACTCATTTCAATCTTCAATTACAAGTTTTCAGTCTTAATTCAGTTTATGCTATTTTTCCTTAAAATCTCATGATCTCTGTAATGTTGTTTGTAGTTGTGTTTATGGACTCTTAGGAACATATAAGCTCCCATAAAGCTTATTCAAGCTTTTAGAAACCTTAAAACTCAGTCTAGAATCAAAAATCAAAAATACAAAAAAATAAAGAAAATATACTGAAAAATAAAAAAAAGAAGAAAGAAGATTGAAGAAAGCTGGAGCACTGTGTATATTGGATGGCAGTGGTTTAGTGGCTTGTGGAAGCCTATAGGATTAGTTCTTGGGTCCTTGGTTCTGTGATTTAAGCTGGATGGCACTTGTAAGCTCATATTCCCATTTTTAGCTACTTACTGTATACATGCTTGTTAGTTGTTTATCTCTGCTTTTCTAAGTTTGATTTCTGTATCTAAGTTATAATTTTACTTAAAAGTTCAAGCTTGTTAACTTGGATCATTTGTTGCTTTATTCCTATTTCACTGTCAAATTAGCATTAGTGATAATATTGATAATTAATAGTTAAGACTTGTTGTTCTGTGCTCATTTAGGCTTATCAAACAATATTAAGGGTCTGCAAATCAATTTCATGGTCTTAATCTATTATTTGCTTTGAAAATCATAAATTAGTTCAGTAAAGGTAGTGTTTGGGTTGGCCTATCTCTCTGTGTGTAGGTGTGTTATTGTTGTTAGTTTTGGTTTACACAAGTTTCTTTTAGTCATTTTGGCTTAGTTTAAACATCAAAACCTAGGGTCCTTTGTAAAAAAGTCAAATCTCCTTTTTAAATCTCATTTCTTGTATACTGTCAAGGATTTATAATCCTTAATCACCAAGATCACTTCATTAGTTGTTAGGATTGCTTATGATAGTTTCATTTCACCTAAATACATCATAATCAGTCACTTAGGACCTTTAGAATCTCAAAAAAAGTCAACATTGCATGTTTTTCTAAAAAGTCAAAAGCCAAGACTGTGAAATTGGACAGATCTTTGAGATCATTTGTAGGGTTTAATATAGATTGAGACTGCAAATTTCTTGTTGATTTGTAGNGGTTGTTATTTGTAGTTGATGTTAAGGACTCTTAGGCTCATATAAGCTCCTATATAGCTTCCATAAGCTATTAGAAACCTTAAAAACAGTCTAGGATAATAAAAATCAAAAATACAAAAAAAAAAAAAATAGAAAAATTAAGTGAAAAATAAAAAAATTGCAGGTTGAAGATGATGATGGCTGGAGCATGGTATATAATGGATGGCCATGGGTTAGAACTCCATGGGGATTTTTGGGAAGTGATCTGTGGTCCTTTGGCACTTTGTCTTGAGCTGGAATCATTTGTAAGCAAGTTTCTCATTTTGTGCTTTCTACTGTAGCAACTCTTTAATTGTGTTTTTCTCTGTTATTCTGTGTTAATTAGGTGTGTGTAAGTAATATTAGTGCTTAATATTGGAGGCTTGTTCTTTGATTTTCATTGTTGCCTTATATTTCATATTTCACTGTCTAAGGCTTGCTTATGACTATCTGAGTTAGTTTAGGATTGGCTTAAAAAATCACAATTCAGCATATTAAGGTAGTGTTTGGATTGGCCTATCTCTCTGTGTGCAGGTGTGTTATTGTTGTTAGTTTTGGTTTACACAAGTTTCTTTTAGTCATTTTGGCTTACTTTAAACATCAAAACCTAGGGTCCTTTGTAAAAAAGTCAAATCTCCTTTTTAAATCTCATTTCTTGTATACTGTCAAGGATTTAGAATCCTTAATCACCAAGATCCCTTCATTAGTTGTTAGGATTGCTTAGGATAGTTTCATTTCACCTAAATACATCATAATCAGTCACTTAGGACCTTTAGAATCTCAAAAAAGTCAACATTGCATGTTTTGCTAAAAAGTCAAAAACCAAGACTGTGAAATTGGACAGATTTTTGAGATCATTTGTAGGGTTTAATATAGATTGAGACTGCAAATTTCTTGTTGATTTGTAATATTTGGTTACTTGTGAGTCAAAAAGAAAATTGGGTTTTCAAACTTGTTTGATCATTAAATTTTAAGCTCAAAGTTGCCTGGGTGAGATTTTTCCTCCCCTGTGCACAGACTTTCACCAATATTCATAAGCTTGCATAGTGCTTATTAGTGGGCCCCAGTGCATGATTATTGGCTTTTTGGAAAGCCAATAAGCTCAACTTTAAGGTTCAAGTCTTGTTTTGCATTTCCAAGCTTATTTGCTAGGGCTGCTAGTGTCTTTTTCTTTGTCCCAATTCACAGTATACACTGAGTGGTCAGTGTATACTTGCCTTTTCACCAAACTTCATAAGCTCACACAGAGCTTATTTGTGGGAATTAGGTTTTGCTTCTTGGCTTATTTGAAAGCCCTCCAGGCCAGCTTGTTGGTTCAAAAGCTCTTTTGGACCCCTGAGCTTGTTTGTGGGCCCCACATAAGGCTGCAACTTAGCATTTAACCTGTTTTTGGTCTGTGGTTTTTGGATTGTGCTTATTTGTTGTTCATAGCTTACTCAGTGTGCTTTTTCCATCTTTCTGGCTTATTTTGTGTTTATCTCATTTGCTTTTAGCTTATTTTACCCTCTGTTTTCATTAGAATAGCTTTTTCATTCCCAAAAATCCATTTTCTAACAAAAAAAAACTCACTGTATAAAACATAAACTTGCATAGTGCTTATTTTTAAGTTTCAAAATGTTTGTTTTTGTAAAAGTTGCATATTTTCAGTATATAAATAGTTTTGTAAAAGAAAAACCACAAAATCATCACTTTTAATAAAGTGATAGCTTCTATTTAAGCCATTTGGCTTATTGTTCAGCTTTTTCAAAAAGCAATATTCATTTTTATAATTTTCATAAGTTCCTGTTCACTTGTAGTATTTCTAGTAATTTTCTCAGATTTATTTCTTTTCATTTAGTATTTTCTATGATTAATATTAGTTTAAATAATTATTAAGTAATATTAGTATATTAAATAGTTTTATTAATTATTATTAAACACTAGTACCTTTTTATATTTTTTCTAGGTTTCTATAATCATATAGTAGTTTTAGAAAATAGTTTCATAATTATTACTATTCATTTTCTATTTATTTTAATTAATTTTGTTTAACTAGCTTTTAATCAATAATTAAGTAAATAATTAGTAAAATAGTTTAATAATAATTTTTATAAACTTTTTATAATTATTTTTAGGATTCTATGAAGGTTAATTAGTTTTATAAAATATTTCCTAATTTTCTACGTCATTTTTAGTATTATTAGTAATTTAAATTAGTTTAACTAGTTTAATTAATATAATTAGTAATTAATTAATATTAAATTCACAAAAAGACGAAAAGATATATTTTTAGTTTTTATATCATTTTTAAGTTATTTTAGAGTTTTTAAAAAATAAATTTTCATTTTCTTAATTTTATTTTAATATTATATTATATTTAGTTTAAGTTAAATATTAATAATTAGTAATTAAATAGTTTTTAATTTATATTAAATAATAAAATAATCAAAAAAATATTTTTCTTTTTTATAAAATTTTCTTTTAATATTAAGTTTGTAAAAAAGTCATTTTCGCTCCCTGTAGTTTATTTTTGCTTAATTCCCATTTTTCCAGCACACATTTACGTTTGTTTTAATTCTAATTACGTTTTTAGTTTATCCGATTTCCTGTAATTGTTAATATCTGTTATTTATCTCATTTCCATTAGTGTAAATCAATCCAAATCATTATCTAGTTACTTTCCCGATTACTAAATCATTCAAACGTTTCCCAAAACACAATTTCAATCTCGCTGGGACATAACGACCCGGGAATACACTGTGCTTACACCGGATCATAAATTGATCTCTCCTCTCTCAGATTTGACTTGTTGACCACACCTGGTTGACTGGTTAGTTTAGGAGGAGTCAAATTTTGGCGCCGCTGCCGGGGAGGTTGTTGCGTGTTTTCAAAAACGTTTAAGTTTAGTGGTTTTCAAAACCCTCCTTGTACAAATTTTACCACTTTGTAATTTTTTGTAAAAATCTTAATCATATCAGAAAAAAGTCATTAACACTTTTCCTAAAGTGTTAACAACA
>LBNU01004343.1:2539-28093 GCA_014162995.1 Artemisia annua | reverse complement strand
CTATGTATCCTTGATAGATCTTGTAGCTCTCGTTGATCGTTAGCAGTGTCTATGTAATCACAAACACTCTAATAGAGAATGTCCAAAGCTTGTATTCTAATGCGGAAAACAAATACAAGCATAAACAATAAATACTAAGAACGCTTAATCCTCTATGGATTATATATTGATAACTTGTAAACACGTTCGTTACATAAAACATAAACTTGTGTTCCTTTTATACACAAGGAACTCTAACCTAAACCGTTTCTCAAGAAACGTATATTCTATAAACCTTAAATGATATGCATTATCTTTTCCTAATATAACTCATGCATATCCTAACTACATTACATAATACGCGGCTAAATATTGTCCGCAGAAACTAAAAATGCTGAACTATGTCTTCAGCAGTAATACTTCATCAGCAGAATCTGGTCTTCAGCAGATTCCCTTCAGCAGTAACCATCAGTGGAATTCACACTTAGCAGAATTCCCAACAAATTACACCAAATGATCACAACTGCTTAATCAGCATATACTGCTAAACTGGAACAAACTAGCAGCTAAAATAAGCAGTTATAAAAAGCTCAAAAGTGAAAAGTCTAAGAGGAAATGTATTCTATGCTAGGTTGAGAAGCTTTTGCCCCAACCATCTCACCAAAAGCTCAAAAGAGCAGCTAGCTAGAGGCTTATGAACTTGGCCTCAAGGCTGGGAAACAGGGGAAAACTCAGCAGTTAAGCAACTTTGAGCTTAATTATAGATGACCAAATAAGCTACAAATTTAGATTATCTTTTTGAAAAATGTGCACGAGCTACCAGAGAGTTCAAAAACACAAATTCTTCTCAATTTCACCCTTGATTCAATTCTACAAGTTCCCTTGAAGTTATGACCAAATCTGAGTTAAGAGTATGATTTTGACTTTTTGTATCTTATTTAACTTCGACTAAAATGAACTTTAACTAATGAAATATCATTGAATATGTAATTTTAAGCTGTAATGAAACTAAATTATACTAACCTAATCACTTATGCAACTATCTTACTGATTATGCTATCTAAATATCCTAACAGATTAGAAATCAAATGAGATTCAAGTGAACTTTGACTTTATGCTTATAGACCTACTGAATTATGCCTTTTTAACTCTAATAGAACCCTAAGCAAGTTATCTAAGCTGTTTTTAACTACTGTATCAAGACTTAATGCAGCAAATTACTCTAAACCAAACACCCCTAATCTAATCTGTTAACACTATAACTAATAGATCTAAGCCACTATCAACCACCAATTCAATCAAACTGATTCACTTAAGGTTAATAGAGATCAAATCAACAATAATATGCAGCATCAACAATCAAACACTCACAATCACAGTACCACTAAACATTGATCACAGTTAACTATCAAAATCCAATAACAAGTACTTATATGAATTAAACAAGCTCAAATAACATCAACTAATACTGCATAACAACAAATTAAAGCAAATCAGCAGCAAAATAATCTATTCTAACAGATCTAACACTATATCTTTTGAGAGGAACCAAAAAATAAGCAAATACTCACAAATCACTTCCTCCTCAGCAACAATTGAGGATGTTCACTAAGCTTGCCTGTATTTAGACAGGCTAGAGGCTTCCATTGCTCCTCCTAGACCATCACTCCAATGCATAATCACCATAATCAATTGAACAGTTGACTTTGTTTGACTTTTATGAGTTTTTAGGAGAAATGAAAACTAATGAAAGAAAAAAACTCACTATTAACTATGTAAAGCTAGAATGAGCTGAGTAAATTAAATCCAAGCTTATTGAAGCTTGTTTTTGTATTTTCTTATTTTCTGATTTTTTTTATTTTATTTTTTTATAAGAGATCAATAATAAAGAGAATTTAAAATAAAAGTTAACTACTAATGATTAATAGAAATTTAATAAAACAGTATGTAAACTTTTATAACTATGATTAAACTAAATTGAGAAATTAAAGTAAACTAAGAAGATGAGATTTATAAAAACAAAATACTATTTCATTAACATAAAAACTGATTACAATATTTGAGATTACAATTGGAAATTAAATTTTGACAGCATAACACTAATAAAAAAAACTACCCACTCTATTAAATAAGGAGAAGCTCTTTATATAGCCACGACCAAGGTGAGGGGTGAAGCTTCTAGTATTCCAGCTAATCAATCCGTGCTTCTTTGTGGTTCTTTGGGATGTTATAAGCCCTTGGATTAAACTTGGTCCTCAATCTTGCAATATCAGCCGTTTGATTCAATCTCCCAATCATAAGGGCACGCACTCTCATGTGGATAGCCAGCGTGGCATTCCCTGCACATGTCAGGCTTCTAGATACGCGTGTAATTGGACCAATCTACTCTTAATTGCTGTCAATTTTGAGTTTACTAGCGTGAATAGTAATTTAGGGTTCTAAGTTCTGGGAAGAAGGGGTAAAAAGGGGGGCGGGAGTTGTTTTGGGATTTTTTTATTATTATTTGACTGGGGTGAGTGGGGGTTTGACCGGTTATTGGGTTTGGGCCAAGGATGAGGGTTTTGGGCTAGAAAAAGATTTTGGGTTTATGGGTTTAATAAAGTTAGGAATTTAGTATTAGATTTCACAAGGACCATTAATGTACAAACTGAAATTATAGGGACCTTTTCTGCCAAACTTCCAAAATAATATCCACGGGCTATTATTGTCACTTTTCTGATTCTTGAAGGGTCTTTTGTCTTTTTCTTCCAAAATGTCTTCATAAGGACCAATTTTGACAATCTCTGAAAGTAGAGGGACTAATTCAGCCAATTCTTCAAATTATGCAACAAGGACTATTTCTGACAAGATATGATTCTCCAAGGTTGATTATGACTTTATGAGCTTGACTTTGACTTTTTGACTTCCCCGGCTTCGGCTTTTGACACTTTTCCATTCTCGTGCTCGTTTTTGTCGGTTTTCTTTGATTTTATGTCCATTTGTGAAATATCCGTACCTGCACGACCACAAACACAAAAACACAGTATCTTTGGCATTTATGGTTAGTTTTTGGTCGTTTTGGTCTTAATTTGGTAAATAAAAGGTGTATGCATAAGCATACACCAGTGTGTTTTGCTGTGAAAGAATTCTTCAATACTGGCAAGCTTCTAGGTGAGGTCAATGCTACTCTGATTACTTGGTACCTAAAGTCAACACTCCTACAAAGGTGTCTGAATACAGACCTATAGCCTGCTGCAATGTTCTATACAAGAATATTAGCAAGATTATCACAAATAGGATCAAAAACAGTCTTTGTAAAATCATCAGTCCTAGTCAAAGTGCTTTTATACCAAACAGGCAGATTACTGACAACATTCTGCTTACACAAGAATTACTAAAATGATATAATTGGAAGAATGGTCCTAAGATAATGGCTATGAAGATTGATATTCAAAAGGCATATGACACTGTCAATTGGGAGTTTCTTGAAAATGTCCTGGGTATGTTTGAATTTCCTTCTCAAATGATCAAATGGATTATGGTGTGTGTGAAATCCGCAGCCTTTACAATATGTATTAATGGTGAAAGACATAGTTATTTCAAAGGTGGGAGAGGCCTAAGGCAGGGAGACCCTATGTCACCTTATATTTTCACTCTTGTGATGGAAATATTCACACAACTCCTACATAAACACATTAACACTAATAAGGACTTCAAATACCATTGGGGATGTAAGCAGCTCAAGATTTCTCATCTATGCTTTACAGATGACCTATTAGTGTTATGCCATGGTGATGTTAAATTAGCTAAAGTAATTAAAAAAGCATCGGAAGAATTTAGTAGCATTTCAGGACTTAAGCCAAATCTTGGTAAAAGCACTGTCTTATTTGGAAATGTGGGTGAACAAAGTAAAAATGATATTCTTGCTATTCTCCCATTCAAAGTGGGAAATCTCCCTGTTTCTTACTTAGGTGTGCCTCTAGTTACAGAGAAGATTGGATCAAATGATTGCAAATGCTTGATTGATAAGGTCAAAGCTAAAGTCAACAATTGGAAAAATAAAATGCTTTCTTATACAAGAAGACTCCAACTTATAGCATCTGTTCTAGCTTCCATGCAAGTTTACTGGGCTTCAGTGTTCATCCTCCCTAAGTCTGTTGTGAATGATATTGATATGCTTCTTAAAGGTTTCTTATGGTGTCAAGGTGATTTGACTAGAGGTAAAGCTAAAGTGGCTTGGAAACAGATATGCAAACCTAAAAAGGAAGGTGGCCTGGGTATACAAGATTTGGGTCAATGGAATGAAATTCTCATGATTAAACACCTTTGGAATATTGCGAGTAATAAGGAGTCTCTATGGGTGAAATGGATTAATGTATTCAGGTTAAAAGGAAGGACAATTTGGGATGTGCAAGTGGATAGTAATTCAAGCTGTGGATGGAAGCATTTGTTATCTCTAAGAGATAAAGCTAAAAATTTTATAATTCATGATATCAATGAAAGAACAGTCTGGGTAATAAGAAATGGTGATAAAACCAACTTTTCAATCAACAAAGCTTGGCAAGATTGGAGGATCAGAAATGATAATGTCCCATGGAGTAATGTGATATGGTTCTCCCACTGTACACCCAAGCACTCTTTCATTGTATGGTTGACCATTTTAGGTAGACTTGCCACTCAGGATAGGCTTCTTAAATGGTATCCAGAGAAACAAGTTCAATGTCCCTTATGTGAAGAATGTCCTGATTCACATGAACATCTCTTCTTTGAATGCCCCTACTCTACACTTATTTGGCAGGATATGAAGAAAAGGATTAAGAAGGATGAATGGTCTGACAAATGGAAGGAAATTTTGTTTGATATATCAGAGATGCCTTGCAATAACAACATTATGAGCATCATGAGGAGATTAGTGCTTGCAGCCTGTGTGTACTACATATGGACTGAAAGAAACAAAAGGATATTCAGCAATGAGAAAAAAGATTACAAAGAAGTATTGAAGGACATCATAAGTAATATCAGGTTCAAAATGGCAAGTTTGACAGTCAAAGATTCCAATATGGTGAATGAGGTATATAAGCAATGGAAGTCCCCATGAATATCAGGAAAAGTAATGATACAGTAATGGATATATGGGTGGATAACTAGATTCCTTGAAACTATCCTAAAGAATGCAAGGCTGTGTCAATGGAACAGTGATATTAGTATAAAAGGGGTGTTTGGTTTATGATATTGTTATGCAGATGGCTAGTACCTTGATACTGAAATCTCATATGTGTGGGCTAGTAAGTATCATAAAGTAGTTTCCTGCTAAAATGTTTGTGTCCAAGCATTACAATTGCTGCACATTAAACATAGTGATCAACTAACTTCATAACTGATCACATGCTTAGAATACATAGGTTGTTTTACTGATGTGCCTCAGAATGGTTTATACCACATACTTTCAAATTCTCTCTTGATGGAATTCTGAAAGTATTGATTAATCTCACCTACAAAAGATGGCCTTGTACCTTCATTCTTCTAGTCTGTGAAGCTTATAATTCCTAATTATGCTCTCAATAGGCCTTTGTTAGGTAACTGAGTGATAAAAAGAAGTTATTTGATAAGCAGCCTAGACAAAATCATAAAGTAGGTTTCCTTTTGTGAAGGGTAAGGTGAGATGGTGGGCAGTGTATGAAGATAGGAATAGTGAGGAGTGAAAGATGAACCTACTTGGTCCTATCTATACACTGCTAAAGGAGGTAATGGGTGGTACTCACTGTAGGGTGTGTGTTCCTAGTGTGTGTGAAGCCATTGTAGTAAATGAAAATGTAGCACACCTAGTATAGCCCCTACAGTGGAGAGGTTATGGGTGCCTAGTGAAGCCATTAACCCTTTACTGTGGGTGCTGGATGAGTGAGCATGGGAGAAGGGTAAGTTGAAAATGTAGCTAGATGGTTAAGGTGCAATAAAGGTGAATAAAAAACAGCTTTTGATGGAAGCTGACAAGCACAGGAAGAATGATGTCTCCATAGTATTATCAGATATGTGTTACAAGCATGTCTGATATTGGATATATGTTCTTGATGTATTGAACTCTCTGTTCTTGGGTTGTGTCCAAAACAGTGAGTAATCTCTGTACAATATTTGGAGTGATTAATATAATTTTCACCTTTGCACAAAAAAAAAAAAAAAAAAAAAAAAAAAAAAAAACAAAAAAAAAAAAAAAAAAAAAAAAAAAAAACGGTTTTAACAAATAAATAGATGAAAATCAGTTGATAATTTGTACGTATATTCATAAAGGAGGCTTTAACAGGGGCGGCAATGGTATGGTGGGACGTGGGTGGAGAAGATGAGGAGTTTAGGTTATTTGCATATGCGCCCCTTTAGTTTTTATATTGTACATGTTGGTCATTTTCTTTTAGTTTTATTTACCAAACTAGTGTAAAGGGTTTATATATTAACAATTTTAACCTTTTTTGAGAAACATTTTATAGTCATATACATTTTTACAAGTATAGCATGGCGTATTCTATAGTAGTATATTGTCAAAAATACTTTCATGGTAGTCCATCATAGTATTGTAGATATGAGTCTTTTGAATTTGTAGATCGAAATACCTTGATTTGTTTTTCCATTAATATTTATCTAAAAACTTTACATTGTAATAGTTTATGCGTTCGAGAGGCCTATTATGTAATTTTGGAACAGGGCACTTAAAATTCACGGGACGGCCCTGTCTAGAAGGATAGTTAAAACTGACATGACTAAACTGAATATCCCCATTCACGTTTTCTAACGTTGTCCCTGACTCGTCCTTATAATCTATTTTGATTTTTGGTCAAGGAGAGCAAAAACTGAAGCAGCAGCAGCCTTGGCTTTTCCAGAATCCGAAACAAAGGATCCTGATTGAGAAACGCTTATGGCTGCCATACTCAACCCCAAAAACTCCTTCAAAAATAAAAAATAAAAATCAAGCATTACTTACTTATTGAAAACGAACACCGGTTTTTCTTTCTCCAGATCAATCCAACTTGACCTGTACTACAACTGACTCATGACCCGCCCGCCAGGCCTACCTTCCCAACTCTAACTGAAAGTCTGAAACCATCTAACACATGAGTATGCTGAGCCTACTGCCTACCTGGAAGACTTTGGGGAATGTAGTATTTCCTGTTACAACAAAACGAGCTCCAATATAGAAGCTTGTCGCGTATACTAAGAACAACAGAAGTAAGGACGACCCATAAGCAGCACCGCTAAGTAAACCTTGTTTGATTCCTTCTCTTCTAGCTAGGACCTTCACATTTCTTATCATATAACTTCATCACCTTATCTTCAGCACAAAATGAAGCAATTGTTCTTATGCTGACTAATGCATCACTCGCAACTTGACTTGCTTCCTCATACAGTTTCTGGAAGTGAAAACAAGTTTTAATGGCAAAGTTGGGTAAAAAGTTGGGTAGGGGGTCTTTATAACACAACTCGTCGGTCATTCATACAACTTTAAGAGCATGATTTTGTACAAATTTCTAAGATCCTTTATATCATTTAAAGAAACCATAACTTGTTATCTTCTAACTACACCCAGCTTTAATTACTCATAACCATCGGCATTCAAAAAGTGAATGTCAGTTTGTGTATGTTGTTAATCGGCAAAATCAAACAGTTCAGGTGACAAAGACTTTATTTGAATCATATTTGTACTCTACTCTAGTGTGTTGGTGTAATACTATGTGGTCGAAAGTTTAGCGGTAGCTCAAACTATTGTCCACTCTGCACCTCCCCAACTCGTATCCGAGCTTAATATAATATCTCATCGGTCTCTAATAAATTACAATTATTTAAAATGTTAATAACTCTAAAATCACAAACATATAATATCCATATTAGCAGAGTACTCGTGAGATGCGACGACGAATACCTATGACTAAAACTCCCGGCGAAGACATATAACACTATAGAAAAAGCTTTTGACATGTATCCTGTAATTAAAAAAATATATCAAAGAGCTGATTCCTAATAACTTGAGTCACTTCACTAGGTACTAATGCATATATAAGTTAATTCAAATATAATACAATGGATGACTAAAAAAGATGTTACTATATTTTTGAACCAATTGAACTTAACGTACATCAGTTCATTTTTCTATGACTTATAAAAACTTAGTTAACTAGAATAAATATATTGCTACGTTATTAATCTTTTATAAACGAACATTTGATATGGTTTATTTAACTAAAATAAATATTGAAGAAGCCAAAGTTGATAGAGCATAGTACGTTGACTGCAAAAACCATACGATGTTAATATATACATCGCCTCTCATTACCTACTTGTTTTCCTGTTTTCTTCTTCAACATCTTTATGTAAAGTTACTTATGCATGTGTTTTAAATTATATATCTGTTCATTTGCTCTTTTTTAGTGGGCGTATTTTGGTGTATAGGATAGGATGTCATAACGACGTTTTACAAAAGAATGGAATGAGTAGCTATTTCATTTTTACCCGCTTTCAAGGTCTACAAACGCAAATAATTGATTATCAAGTCTTTTGGCAAACACAAAAACGGGTTTTATGTGTTTTTGAATGGGGTGATAATTAGATAATTCAAACCCAATCACAATCCCAAACACCTCTTAATAGAAATTTTTGGTTTTTATCTTTACTTTGAAAATAAGTATACATTTTGTGTTATATTAATTTGTATAATAAGCTTATTATTTGTATTTTTCATTTTAAGGGTGTTTTAATAATAACATGAATTTTAAATAGTGCTTAATACAGTAATTTGTAAAATGCTCAAATTCTATTTTTTAGAAATCTTAGAAAAAGTTAGGGGAGAGAGTCCAAAATGATTTATATGTATTACATATATTTGTCTTTTGTCTTCTTATACTAAAAATGTAAATGCACTCGTTACATTTTGTAAAACACATGAATTGTTTGTGTTTTGCATACCAACACATCTTTTATATAATAAAACAAAACCCCTATTGGGAATTTTTCATTTCAAAAAAATTGGAACCATACTTATTTAGTAATAATTTTATTTAAAAAAAAGATTATTTTCTTATTAAGTAACATTTTATATTTATCCATAACATAAGTAGAAGATAAATATAAAAAATATAGATAAGATATTTAAAAAAAGATTATTTTCTTATCAGGTAACATTTTATATTTATCCACAACACAAGTAGAAGATAAATACAAAAAATATAGATAAGATGAAATTAATTATAGGANTCACAATCCCAAACACCTCTTAATAGAAATTTTTGGTTTTTATCTTTACTTTGAAAATAAGTATACATTTTGTGTTATATTAATTTGTATAATAAGCTTATTATTTGTATTTTTCATTTTAAGGGTGTTTTAATAATAACATGAATTTTAAATAGTGCTTAATACAGTAATTTGTAAAATGCTCAAATTCTATTTTTTAGAAATCTTAGAAAAAGTTAGGGGAGAGAGTCCAAAATGATTTATATGTATTACATATATTTGTCTTTTGTCTTCTTATACTAAAAATGTAAATGCACTCGTTACATTTTGTAAAACACATGAATTGTTTGTGTTTTGCATACCAACACATCTTTTATATAATAAAACAAAACCCCTATTGGGAATTTTTCATTTCAAAAAAATTGGAACCATACTTATTTAGTAATAATTTTATTTAAAAAAAAGATTATTTTCTTATTAAGTAACATTTTATATTTATCCATAACATAAGTAGAAGATAAATATAAAAAATATAGATAAGATATTTAAAAAAAGATTATTTTCTTATCAGGTAACATTTTATATTTATCCACAACACAAGTAGAAGATAAATACAAAAAATATAGATAAGATGAAATTAATTATAGGATTAAAATTTTTAAATAATTATTAAAAAAAAAAAAAAAAAAAAAAAAAAACTCGCGCGTGCGCGGGCATTATAACTAGTATCTATATGTCACATTTTTGTGAATAACAATTTTAGTGTTTAAAAAAAATTTTAAAAATGGACCCCACTTTTAAATACTTTGCAGAAGTGTTTTTTACGTGGGAGGTAATAATGATAACAAAAGTTTCTTGGATAGCTCAGGTGGTGGATCAATTAAAAAAGACATGACACTATCATGCATTTGCTTTGTACTAGTCACATTCATGCCAGCTAATTGCTAAAAAGCAGTGGTTCAATTTGATTATTTATACAACTTTAAGAACAGAATTCTTTACAAATTTCTAACATCCTTTATATAAACCATAACTTGTTATCATCCAACTACACCCAGCTTTACTCATCTCACATAAATTTCTTTGTTTCTCGAAGAAACACAACTATGCTCTTCAACAAAACAGATAGTTATATGAAGATTGTGGATGATCTCGCCACTAGCTGCCATCTTCCAAATGATCAGATAGATTCCTTGAACAGTTACAGAATGGATATATTTAGATCAGATGTGCAAAGCGAATATTCCAAACCTATGTTATGGATTGGGATGTATATGGCTTTAGCGTCTCTTATCTGTGTTCTTGCAATGGTGGGTGATTTATTGTATGGTTTACGAACTAGAAGGCTATGGTTTCCGTGTAAATACTTCACAGTAAATGCCGCTTGGCTTACTGTGATAGCTGTTGCTATGAAGTTACCCGTGGATTTAACTACTTCAATGCCTGGTAAGGTGGACCAAGTGGCAAAGCTCGGAAGCATGGCGTTCATGTGCTCCATGATGGCTAATTTATTGCCTTCTTTAGCAACAATGAACAGCAAGGAACTATTATCAAATATCGTGGCTTTGGTTCTTCTGGTAATCACTTTGGTTGTAAACATCTGCATTCAAATAGCAACAGGTGTCGTTTCATATGAAGAAAAAGTTCGCGTCTTAAATATCATTGGCATAGCGCCATCGGGCTTACTTAAATATATCAATATCATAACAGCAACAATTTACGTGACTTTGCTACTGATGTTGCTGATTATACATATATGTTCAGCTTTAGCTATTCTAAAGTCCAAAGAGATGATAGATTCACAATACAAGAACCATCATGATGAAGCTTTAAAGGTCCAACAATCGGGACATTCAACTCCTGATGAGCTAGAGCAACATGTGCGCAAGTATTGGATCATGGGGGGAACTGGCAGTCCCCAATTCATTACAGTTTGCTCTGCTACCACCTCTGCTTCTGGGGTAATATGTGTTTTAAGCACCATCACTCACATTATTACAGTGTTATGGACTAGACCTAAGTTGCAAAGTAAGTACTGTCAGTCAGATTATCAGTGGTCAATGTCAATGATTCTCGTAACACAATTTATTGGAGTAGTAGTGGGCACAATTGCACCTCTTTTTAGATGTTTTGCAGCCTTAAGCTTTAAGATGTCCACAGAACGGATTTGGAAACATATTAGTAATGTCTTTGAAACAGAGAGCTACTGGACTCATAAGTTATCAGATTGGAAAGAAAGTAGTGTGCCAATTCCTTTTCGTAGCCGCAAATTTCGCAAGGTTGTCATCGAGAAGTTGAAATTCATAATTCTGATATTTTTAATTGAAGTTCAGGAGGCAGTTGTGATAACGTGCAAGATGATATCACTAATCCCATTTTTCTTTATGATGTGTGTTTGGTGTTGTGGCCATTGTTTGAAGCAGATAAATGTCGAGCGTTGTGCGGGTGACACTCACCAAAAGGAAAGTGATAATGAATTTCAACCGTATATTTTGCTACTTCATAAAGAGCTGAAGCTTCATGAGAGAATATTGAAAAGCCTTTTGAAATCTGTGGACCGCTTGATCCAGAAGGCCAAAGAGCAACAACCTAACAATCTCAAGAAGCTTCTAAAAAAATCTAGTAGTGGTTTTGAAGGACTTAAAAAGTTTGACAATAATGCTCATGAACCAACTGTCCTATCAAAAGAATATCATTGCTGGAGTTTGCCGGTAGTAACCCTGACCACCATTGTGGTTTCTCTTCCCAACTTCCAAAAGGACCAAGAGTTTTTGGAGAGTGTGAGTGAAGCTTTTAGGTATGTTACAATTGTGGAAGAAATCCTCAATGTTACCGGTGACTATGGAAGCATTCAAAAGGCGGTCAAAACAACGTGGCATCAAGTTGAAATCTATCGCAAATGGTTAGGACATAAGCTAAAGGACATTGCATCTGAGAAGAATAGAAGGGAAATTCTTGAAGATTTCAGTCAAAAAGCAAAAGAAATTCTCACTGATGGGGGAAGTGGAGGGCCAAATGATGATTCCGATTGCAGGTCTATCTGTGCCAACTCAATGTATCGGATAACCAAAACAATCATGGATTCTTACGAAGACAACATTGACCAGGTTTCGGAAAAGGATCTGGTTGATGAATTATCATCAATGATATCTGACATAGTGGCTGCTTGTCTCACCAACTTACCCCAAGCAATAGCATTGAAATGCCACTCTGGTGAGATAGAGAAAAGGGAAGCCAATGTCTATGCTGCCGCCCAACTTCTCGGTGAGACTTCGGAGATCATAAAAATGCTTGAAAATCGTGCACCTAAAAGCTTGATCAATAATCCAGGTGATTTGCCGTATATTGACAAGTGGCGTGACCACCTAATGGCCGGCTCCAGCTCCTTAAACCGATTACGCTCTTCAAGTAATGAATGTGATCCAGTATGAAGTACTATGCTGCATCAAGAAGTTTTCACTATGCATGAGCATTCAGAAAGTTCGTTGAAACTGGGATTCCACTTAATTTGTAAATTTAATAAGTTTATGTGACCATGTCATTGTTTTTCATCAGTTTTACTCTTTAAAAGTTCGTTTGTAATATATTTTGTTGTATGCGGCCGTATAATATATATATAATATAATAAGCATATATTTGCTTTTTAGTGTGGTTAGAGGAATTTTCCGATGCTTATACTTATAGATATGATGTTTTCTTGATCTTTTCCTAGTTCGTATTAACTTACTCTCATGCTTGATGTTAATGATGTACGTTAGCAATTTACCTGAGTTATTATTTGGAAAGCAAAAAGAGACCCATGCAAAAATACAAACAAACAGGAGTAAAATTAAAGAAGAAAATAAAAAATGAGAATTTAGCTAATAAATGATCTAACTTAATAGTAGTTAAAATCAGGTAAGTGCCATCACGTAGATGATCCGGGCCAAATAGAAAGAAAATTAATAAACCTAGCTTCCCCTAAGAAGTTCCCGTAAGGCCATGATCGCTAAATATATAGATCATGCTTGATTATCAAGTAGCAAGTTTCTTTAAGCTCAGTGAGTCTCTGCGGGGAACTTCACAGTCCTTTCTTAATTGATCAAATAAAAGGTTCAATTCGGAAATGTTGGAGGATAAGGCAACCAAGCGGGTACATTCCCCTTCCTGTTCATCAAAATTCATTAGGAAACTGTGAAGGATGAAATTGTACGTCGTTCGGTTGCATATATAGTTCGCTAGTATAGTACTGGTTTGTTGTTTGTTAAAAAAAAATATGGAGTTTCAAGCTGAAGGTGATATATGGTGTTAGGTACCACGAGTAAAGCTTTTGTTCAATCATGATTTTCTGAAGTATTTGATGTTGATATATTTTGTTTAGGAACTGTTTGTGTCTCAGATAATAAAGCAAATGGATCCCACTAATAATTCGCATCATGTTCCTGTAAATCTTTGTATGCATGTTTTTCACACTCATGCAACTTTTGGTCGAAAGTAGTGNTTTTTTTTTTTTTTTTTCCTTGAATCGTTTTGGAACTAATATGCTTTTCAATTATATAACATCGAAATCTTAAGTTTTGGATTACATTTTAAATTTGCTTTAAACCCCAAATTAAATCAGACCATGCATTATAATATCGAAGGCCTCAAAAAATTGGGGGCCCTACGGTTGTGCACTCCGCACACCCTAATGGGAACAAGCATTATTTCGTTTTGAGAAACACAACTTGTTAATTTGAACATATTCCTTATGACTATTTGTCACCTTATATACTTGCATATCTCTTGCAAGTGGTTGATTATAAAATGCCTCAATTCAAAAAATTTGTAGCTGTGGCACAAGTTTTTGATAAAATGCTTCAGTGAAAACATTAGCAGTTGTAGCACAAGTGTTTGACGAAATGCCTCAATGAAATATTCAATAGTTGACTGGATCGATTAGGTGGAATTAGTTTGGAGGCTTTTTAACATATTTAACGCGGCCATTAAGTGATTTTGGCTGGGTAATGATTATAGACATTGATTGAGGTAGTACGATTGAATGTTTTGTAGTTGGTTTTTGGTTTAGATGCGTTATGAGGTTTGTGCCTTATGTGTGAACATGTTCCTTTTGACGGTGAGTAAATTTTTTTCACAAAGTTAAATACTACTAGTACTACTAGGGCTGCAATCAAGTCAAGCTTTTATCAATCAACTCGAGCTCGAGCTCGAGCTTGACTCGATCGAGTCAAGCTTTTATCAAGCTCAAGCCCAAAAAATAGCTCGAAACATATAACAAGCCAAGCTCAAGCTTTTGATAGCTCAGCTCGAGCTCCTATCAAGCTTTTTCGAGCTTTAATATAAATATATTTCCATTATAAATATAATGACTTACTTTGTAAATAATTGAACATGTATTCTAGAAGGTCATTTAAACCTAATTAATCCAAACGTTTTGTATCATACCTTATGTATTCTTCACACTTCTTGGGTTGTCGACTGTTATAGTGTTATCATTTGTGTAAAACACTAGTGAGTTTGGCTATTATGGTTTAAGTTTGTTTTACTTTATACATATATTTATTGATGAGTTTGGCTATTAGATACAATATTTTTATATACGTTCAAGCTTTTCAAGCCAAGCTCAAGCTTTAATCGAATTTTTCAAGCCAAGCTCAAGCCTGGATGATTAAAGCTCGTCAAGCTATCAAGCCAAACTCAAAGCTAATTTATAAATTTCAAGCCAAGCTCAAGCCCTGTTAAGCTTGAGCTCGGCTCGACTCGATTACACACCTAGGTTGTTAGGATTAGGGTGGGATATTCATGGGACAAAACACCAGACCATAGCAGCAGAAGCGCAAGATCAGACCATAGCAGAAAGAACAAGATTAGAACATGGTAACTAGTATTTTATTATCAAAAGTCTGATGATTATACAAAGTTCTATTTCTGATGGTTTTATAAGAAAATAACCGACATACAAAAACACCGACATACTAATACACCGACATACAAAATTGTTACTTCATAAGATACTACCAAAAAGACCAAACTACCCTTAGTACATAAGCTAAACTATATACTGCTGAAATTACCAAACTACCCTTAGGAGTTTAACTCAAAACATCTAACAATCTCCACCTTGAGTTCAACTCCTAAGTGATGCCAAAGTTTCAATCAAACTCAAAATTCCAAACACTAGAGGTGCTAGCCAAATTCATAACAAACGATCGAATCCGAAAATGATCCAAAAACAAATGCCGATGTCTTCAAAATGAACAATCAAATGTTAACCGAAATCAAACTCGGTTAACCAAACAGAAGGAATCGGCTCAAACGATCTTCAACAAACACATTCAAACTCGGGCAACCAACTTCAAAAGCCCGACAAATGAAGATCCGAATTTCCAAAATGACAGATTCCAAACTATCAAACAAACTTCAAATGACCTGATCATAACCAAGTCTTCAAACATCAAAAACGATTTTCAAATTTCGAATACCAAAACGCCAACCATTTAGAGCACATCACATTCTAAACTCGAGTCGTCTTTAGCAACAACCGCTACCTGACCTTTTTCCTTAAGTTTAGGACAATTGTGCTTCCAATGGCCTTCCTCTTTACAATAATTGCAAATATCTCGAGGATTGGGACCTCGAGAACTTGATGATGCTCCACCTTTATCTTTACCTTTTTCAAATCGATAACGACCCCTATCACGACTTGTGATTGATAAGCCGACGGGTTGAGATTCCAAAGTTTCCGATGATTGATGACGAAGCTCTCGGGAATGCAAACCGGATCGAACATCTTCTAATGTAATAGTGTCTTTACCAACAACAAAAGAGTTCACAAAGTTTTCAAACGAGGGAGGTAACGATACTAGGAGAATAAGAGCCGCATCTTCATCATCAATCTTGACATCCACATTTTTCAAATCCATCAAGATCGAGTTCAATGCATCAAGATGATCTTTTAACGCCGAGCCCTCTTTCATTTGAAGTGAAAACAAACGTTGTTTCAATAACAACTTATTAGTCAACGACTTCGTCACATAAAGCTTTTCTAACTTCTTCCATACACCTACAGCCGTTTCTTCATCCGCAACCTCGCAAAGAACCTCATCCGATAACGATAGCAAAATAGTGGAATGGGCCTTTTCATCTTGTGAGGCATATTTTGCATCCGTCATATCAGCCGGTTTGGGACCGGCTAGAGGTGCCCAAATGCCTTGTTGTTTCAATAAGGCTCGAATTTTAATTCGCCACAAACTAAAGTTACTTTTCCCAGTAAACTTCTCAATACTACTAACTAATGATTGTTGTGTTTGAGAAGACATAATTTATCCAAAATGGGTTTTACTACTAAATAACAAACAACAGCCCTATTAACTCTATTAACTGTTATCGAACAAAGACCCAACTATAAAACCCAACAACTAATCAATCCACAAAGCAAACAGACATTAACAATCCCTAGACAAACTGATCGATTCAACAAGTTCTAAGTATCCCTAATCCCAATCAACTAACACCTTCAATCTATCAAAAACAACCAGAAGCTAAATTCAATGGAATATGAAAAATCCCAAAAAGGAACCACAAACCTGATATCTTCAAGCTTCAAATTGATCGAGCACCAAACCACCAAATGCAAATCAAATCCAAATGATATCAATATACTGAATCTTGAAATCAACCACAAACTTGTTTCGGTCAGAAACCCAAATATCAAGATACTCGACAATATCACCCTAGATGACATCACTGGAAAACTCAAGACATTTGAGGAAAGGATAAAACTCCGGAAAGGAGGACAAGTGGAAAGCCAGGAGAACTTATTATTCGCACATGGCGAACACTCGGGAAAAGGAAGGTGATTTAGTAAACGCGGAGGAAGATCAATTTTTTCACAAGGAAACTGGCAGAATAATAGAAACAGAAATAACTCACAAAGAGGGAACTCAAATCACAAAGGAAATTCAAATAAGAATAAAGGTGAGTGGGATTTGAGTAAAGTACAATGTTTCAAGTGTCAGAAACTTGGACATCTTAAGAAAGATTGCAGAGGAACATCGACAACTCAGGAACAATCAAACCTTATCTTAGAAGACGATGAACCATCACTATTAATGACTACACACGAAACTGAACACGAGGAAGTGTTGTTGAATGAAGGCCAAATTCAACCAGGAAATTATGCTTCATCCGATGCAAGCATATGGTATTTAGACAATGGTGCAAGTAACCATATGACGGGAACCAAGAGTCATTTTAAGGATATTAACGAAAGCATAAATGGACGCGTTCGTTTTGGAGATGGATCCTATGTGGAGATAAAGGGAAAAGGCTCTATATTGTTAGGTTGTAGAAACCAGGAACAGAAGATAGTATCAGATGTATACTATATACCAAACCTCAAGAGCAACATACTAAGTCTAGGACAACTCACGGAGATAGGTTGTAAGATCATCATGGATGGAAGCAAATTGACTTTGTATGATAAGAGCAAGAAGTTGTTGATGAAGGTTGAAAGATCTAAGAATCGACTTTATAGTATTAGATTACAGATAGAAGCACCTATATGTCTCTTAGCAAATGTAGATAATCAAGCATGGTTATGGCATGCTAGATTAGGTCATCTGAACTTTGACGACATCAACAAGATGACTAGGAAAGGTCTAGTAGAAGGAATACCAAGAATAAATCATGCCGGACAGATTTGTGATGCATGTTTATTAGGAAAACACAGTAGAACACCATTTCCAAATCAAGCTAAATTCAGATCAAAGAACCCGTTGGACTTAGTATATGGAGACCTCTGTGGTCCTATAAGTCCAGCCACACACTCTGGCAAGAAACTCGTATTCTTGTTAGTGGATGATTGTACACGTTTCATGTGGGCCTACTTTCTGACGTCGAAAGATCAGGCATTTAGTACTTTCAAGGAATTTAGTCAACAAATTGAAATGGAGATGAGAATGAAATTAAGGATGCTAAGAACAGATAGAGGAGGTGAATTTACATCTAATGAATTCACCAAGTACTGTAAAGAAAATGGAATAGCATGACATTTGACAACACCTTACTCACCACAACAAAATGGAGTAGTGGAGAGAAGAAACAGGACAGTGTTATCAACTACGAGGAGTATGATGAAAGCGATGAAGTTACCCTTAACTTTTTGGGTGGAAGCAGTTAAACATGCCATTTACATACTCAACAGGGTACCTACAAGAGCTCTGGTAGATAAAACTCCATATGAGGCACTCTACAACAGAAAACCAAATCTGGAAAACCTAAGAATATTCGGATGCACAGCTTATGCAAAGATAACGTTACCTCATTTAAAGAAGTTGGATGACAGAAGCATACCTATGATTTACTTAGGAGTAGAGGAAGGATCAAAAGCATGTAGGTTATATGATCCAATAGCAAGGAAGAAACACGTTAGTAGGGATGTAAAGTTTATGGAAATAAAATCGTGGGATTGGAATAAAGATGGAGAGGATACGAGTACACAAGACACATTTTGGGCTAGTTTTGTGGTAGAAGGAGTTAACAATGAAAACGCTACACCAGTCAACACAGAAATCAATGATATTGTTGATAATATGTATCAGGAACTAGATCTAATACCAGATCCAGATTCACCAATCATACCACTGACATACACTTACAACCCACACTCACACGAGGAAGAAGAAGAGGCTACTATAAGCTCATTAGGAAGCTCAGAACAGAGATTTGATGATAAACCGATACGAGGTTTCAAAGAGTTAACGGAAATCTACAAGGATGCACGTGAAGTAGAAGTAGAAAGCTTAGTTTTCACTGAAGAAGAACCCCGTAACTACAAGGAAGCATCAACAGACAAGAAATGGATTAAGGCCATGGAGATTGAATTGGATTCAATCAACAAGAATAACACATGGACCCTTGCTACATTGCCAGCAAATCAGAAGGCAATAGGACTCAAATGGGTTTACAAAACCAAGAGGGATGCTAAAGGAAAGATCATCAAATACAAGGCACGGTTAGTAGCAAAAGGATATGTACAAGAACAAGGAATAGACTTCGATGAAGTATTTGCACCAGTTGCTCGGATAGAGACAGTTCGGTTGATATTAGCATTAGCAACATATCATGGTTGGCAAGTACATCACTTAGATGTAAAATCAGCATTTTTACATGGAGATTTGAAGGAAGAAGTCTACGTTACACAACCTGAAGGATTTATTCAACAAGGAAATTCAGGGAAAGTCTATAAGCTTATTAAAGCTTTATATGGCTTAAGACAAGCACCAAGAGCTTGGAATGTGAAGCTTGATCAAACTTTAAAGTCATTAGATTTTAAGAAGTATAATCTCAAACAAGCAGTTTGTACGAAGAGAAGCAAGACTTCTACGATTATAGTTAGAGTCTATGTAGATGATTTGATAATCACGGGCACTCCAAGGAAGGAATTAGAAGTATTTAAATCCCAGATGGAAGAAAAATTTGAAATGAGCGACTTAGGATTGTTAGCTTATTACCTTGGGATAGAAGTTACACAGACAGGATGAGAGATTACAATCAAGCAAACATATTATATTAACAAGATCTTGATGGAAACAAGTATGATGGATAGTAATGATACGAAGATACTAATGGATCCCGGTACTAAGTTGGTCAAGGCGGAAGATGGAAACTCAGTTGACGCAACTTATTACAGAAGCTCAGGTACTTACTACATACAAGACCAGATCTTAGTTACTCAGTCGGACTACTCAGCAGATTCATGCAACACCCGAAGGATCATCACCTGAAGGCGGTAAAGCATGTAATCCGATATATCAAAGGAACAAAGAAGCATGGTATAATATACAATAAAGAAGGCGGCTGCAAGATTACATGTTACAGTGACAGTAGTTATGGAATCAACATCGATCAAGGAAAAGGAACTACTGGGATAGTATTTTATTTTGGAGAATCACCTATTACCTAGTGTACTCAGAAGCAACCAACAGTGGCGCTCTCATCATGTGAATCAGAATTCAAGGCGGCTAGTGAATTAACTGGATGGGAAGAGAAAAGGATAACGCCGAAGGTGGACAACATTTCAGCAATAGCACTCGTCAAGAACCCAGTTTTTCATGGAAGAAGCAAGCACATCGACATTCGCTATCATTTCATTCGTGAATGCGTAGAGAATGGGCACATCAATGTGGAACACGTCAGTGGAGAACTACAAAGAGCAGATATTCTAACGAAAGCTCTACCAAGATTGAAGTTCGTGACTATGCGACAAATGCTCGGAGTTTAAGATTTAGGATGAAGCAACAATCAAGATTAAGGAGGAGAATGTGAACATATAATCTCGTTCTTTGCTTCATATGTAAACAATAAATACACGAAGGACCATTATTGTTAGTTATGTTAGTTAGTAACCGAAAAGTAGTTAATGGCGGTTACACAAGTTAGTTAATAGTTAGTTATTTGGGTTGAATACCGAAAGGTCACAATGGTTCCATTGTGTCGAATGGAAACCTATATATATGTACATATGTACTCGATTTAATGGTTAGACGAAAACACTTATCCAATATATACTTTGCAACTTATATTTCGACTCTAGTTTAGGACAACAACAGATACTAGAATTAAAATACCAAGCAGAACACAAGACAGCTTTAAAAGAACAAGAGCTGCAACAACCAAAAAGATTAACTGCTGAGAAGCTAAAACTGCTTTTGAGAAACTACTGGATCATGGCACGGACCGGAACCCCCAATTCATCACAGCTTGATCCTCAACAAGCACTGCTACTGGAGTAATATGTACTTTAAGCACTGTCCTACATGTTATTCTTGTGATCTTAACTATTGGATCTGTAAGGGACCATAAGTCAGACTATAAGTGGTCAATGCTATTGATGTTTGTGTTAGTTTTATAGACGATAAAATAATAGATGTGTGTTAGGATCGAACTCGAGATCACGGGATTGCACACTTTACGTATGAAGAGTAAATGAATAATTATTTATAAAGGTTATATATAATTATTAATAAACACAAAACAAGTAACGACCGTTAGTATTTAACGGAATTGACTAACGACCGTTAGATGAAGATTAGGAAAGTAATACTTGTGAATAATTGGAAACAAGAGAAGGTTCCGGAATCCCTTGGGGATGCCAAAACCGATCGGCCAAGGAGGTTTCCCCACCTCCTTTGTGCCTTGAGCTCCAAGTATTCATTAGTATATAAACACCTCATGGGTTATTGGTTTTCTGATAACTTATACACACATAATAGGTGTTTTTCTCTTCTTCTCTTGTCCCTAAAATCGATCCATCCTAAATCCCTACAAAGGGATTTGATTTTTCATAAGCTCAAAAGTTTTGTGGTTTTATTTACTTGCATAAACTTTTACTTGAAGTAGTACGTGTGTACAAGAACGTGAATCAAATACACTATTGTTTGATTCTTGGATTGAATAACAAAAAGGTAAGGGGTTATTCTTATAATCCACATAAACCCTAATTAGGGTTCTTGATATTGTTTTGAAGAAAAGCTCTAATTGATTCTTGTTCGGGCTAGAATCACTACGGTACGTTTCCTTTATTATTTGGTTAATTAGTTTACACATTATATGATCCTATATGATTCCGCTATGCTTACTTGATGCTTTTATTTATATATGTATGACATAAGTATAAAATTCCAACAGTGGCATCATGAGCCGTTATAATGTGTAATTAATTACCAAAACACATAAAAAACGAATCTTGTTTGGTTTTATGCATGTTTTATAATTAGAGTTTATAGAAAATCAAAAACCTAATTTTTTTATATATATAAATCGTTTTTTTTATAAAATTTAGGGTTTTTTGGTTTTGATCTTTAATTTGATTAGAAACCTAAGAAACATGTTTATGTGTTTATGTAAACGTTCTTGTGACTATATGCAATAATTGTTATGTGGAATCCATGAAAACATGCATGTTTAGCATGGATTCAAATATATAAATATATTTTAATTGTTAAGATTTTACATGTAAATTAATTGATAGATGTCGAATTGGAGAAGACTCCAATATTAAGGAATCAATTATGTGTTAATTAAAAACCTAGAATTGATTTTTAATAGGATTATCGAATTAAGTTTGCATGTGGCCACATGTTTTCATATATGTTTAATGGTTATGATATATATGTTTTATTTAGTTGTTTATTTTTAATTACTTGTTTTTTGTTTAATTATGTTAGACATGTTTATAAACGAAAAAGGGTAATTTTTGTATAAAAATAATATGGACTAAATAAATGGCGAAATTTGTTTTGGTATTAAGAGTCAAATTTACAAAGGTTAGTTGATTGATGTTTTTGTACAATAGTGTGTGAAAGGCGGACCGAAAGTCGCCGTGATATGTACTTGTAGAGAGGGGTTTTTAAAGACCATGCACCTACCGGTTCTCTACAACTGCTTGATCAGCGATCTAGACTTACCTATATCATTATTTTACGTACAATATCATCTTAAGGGTGAATTGACTACAATTCCACGATGATTACCCGAAACACTAAGCTTTAGGGCTTATGCAAAAGTACGGTATAGTAGACGATAATTGTTAGTAATTCTTTAATTGGTGAACCCAATACCTCAATTAATACTTTGTTTATTTGATCTTAGCAAATTGGTAATAAAATTGTTTTGTAAAAACCAATGTTATGAAGTTGTATGCATGCTTCTTCATACATTATTTTGATCACACGTCAAAATTACTACCCTTGAAAATTAAGTCGAATGCCATCTAATTAAAGAACACTTGAAGTTGTGATTACGTCATGTGGGAACTTGGCTAGATCTCAATGGAGAGGTGAACTTTGTAATTTCATTACTAGCAGATCAACTGAATGTAATGGAATTATAAAAGTTTGCAGTTTTTAAATTAGACGACTTAAATTGAGTAGAAAGTGAGAGCTTGGACTCAAGGCATTCAGATGGGGACGAAACATGCTTATATTACAAAGGTCTTTGTGAATATAATCCCATAAAATCTAGGAATTGGAAAAATGTTATGCCAATTATTGTACAATAAGTTACTACATTCTATACGTTCATTACTAGCAGATCAACTGGTGTGATGAATTTATGTTTATGTGGATCCTAGTTTTCAAGAAAATTCTATGGATTTTATTTTCCTTGGGTATTTTATTTTCTTAAAAAAATTGTATTATCAAAAGTACTAATGATTTGAACTTTCTTATCTGTAGAAATAGCTCAAACCACGAACACCACATTGAGTTCTGCGTACAAAGCTCACTTTGAACGAGAAAAATTGACTGGCTCAGAAAATTTCAATGAATGGTTTCGATCACTCAGGATTGTCTTGCGAGTGACTGAACAACTTGATATTTTGAAAACGCCTTGTCCTGTTGAACCAACTGGTACTGCTGCAACTGATGAAGCAAAAGCCACTTGGAAACAAGCTTATAAGACACATACTGATGTGGCCTGTTTAATGTTGGGAGGGATGACACCTGCTCTACAAAGGCAGTTTGAAGATTTCTTCCCTATGGACATGATAAATGAGCTTAAGAAACTGTATGAGAAGCCAGCAAATGTAGAACTTTACGATTTGATGGAATCTCTACACGGTTGTAAACAAGCGGATGGTGAACCTGTGAGTGCTCATGTATTGATAATGAAAAGTTACATGGATCGATTACATGCACTCGGTAAACCCTATGACAATGATATGAATGTTAACTTAATCAATAGATCCCTTAACAAGGATTTTAGTGGTTTTGTTAGGCATTTCAATATGCATTGCGTGGGGAAGACAGTGAGTGAATTGCACGCACTGCTCATTGATTATGAGAAAGGTTTACCACCAAAGGCTCCTACACCCCAGGTACTTGCTATTCAAGGGGGTAGAATTAACAAGCCAAATGTGAACAAGAAGAAGGGTAAGGTAAGGGAAAGGCTGATAAGGGTAAACAGATTATGGCTTATCAACCTCAACCTAAACCTAAAAAAAACCCTCCTCCTGTCAAGAAGGATAATCCAAAGAAGGATCAAGGGTGTCACTACTGTAATGTAGTGGGTCACTGGAAGAGGAACTGCCCTCTTTATCTCGATGAATTGCGAGCAAATAGGATCAAGAAGGTTGGGCACGTGGGCGCCAGCACTTCAGGCAACTTATTTGTTATTGAATTATTTACTTTATCTCATAAAATAAATTCTTGGGTATATGATACTGGATGTAAGTATTAACATTTGTAATACACTACAGGGATTTAGAGAGGAAAGGAGACTATCTTATGGAGAACAATTTATGCAAGTGGGCAATGGAGCACAAGCAGTTGTTGAAGCCATAGGAGTGTTTAATTTAGTTTTACCTTCTGGTTTAGTACTGATTTTAAACAATTGTCATTATACACCTTCTATTGTTAGAGGTGTTGTTTCCTTTTCATGTTTGTTGGATCTTGGTTTTACTCATACTATTGATGGCAATAAAATTTCTGTTTCTTTAAATGATGTATTTTATTTTAATGTTGTTGCTGTGAATGGTGTGTTTGAAATTGATATGAATGATAATGTTTCCAACAATAATAATTCAATGTTTAGCATAAGTAAGAGAATGAAGTATGACTTGAATTCGTCTTACCTTTGGCACTGTAGACTTGCTCATATAGGCAAGACTCGCATGAAAAAGCTGCAACGTGATGGGCTTTTGAAAAATATCAATGATGAATCATATGATAAATGTGAGTCTTGTATATCTGGGAAAATGACAAAGAAACCTTTTCATAGCAATATGAAAAGGGCTTCTGATCTACTTGGTTTAATACATACTGATGTGTGTGGACCACTTAGACATGTGTCAAAGAGAGGTGCTGTCTACTTCTTAACTTTTACAGATGATTTCAGCCGTTATGGTTATGTTTATTTACTTAAACATAAACATGAGGTGTTTGAAACATTTAAAGTTTTTAAAGCAGAAGTAGAACTGCAATTAGGAAAGAAGATTAAAGCTCTTCGTTTCGATCGAGGCGGTGAATACCTAAGTCAAGAGTTTAAAGATTTCTTAGTTGAGAATGGAATTGTCCAGAATCTCACAGTTCCATATACTCCAAAGCAAAATGGTGTATCTAAGAGAAGGAATCGTACATTATTAGATATGGTGCGATCCATGTTTAATCTTACTATTCTTAACTTGTCCTTTTGGGATTATGCTTTAGAATCTGCGGTTCGCATTCTAAATATGGTTCCCACAAAGAAGGTTGATAAGACACCATATGAAATATGGACTCGAAAAGCTCCGAACTTGTCTTATTTAAAGGTCTGGGGCTGCGAGGCGTATGTTAAACGTGACTCAGCATATAAACTCCAACAAAGATCTGTAAAGTGCATTTTTGTAGGATACCCAAAGGAAAC
>LBNU01004342.1:83683-131095 GCA_014162995.1 Artemisia annua | reverse complement strand
GGGGGGGGGGGGGGTTAAATTTATCAGAGTGAGAAGAAAATAAAGTCATGTATTGGAAATATGGAATTCAGATATAGTTAGCCAAATTTTTACACCTGTGTAGTTAGTACAATACACATTAATTAGACATGTGAGGAGGTGTGTATTTGTATGTATGTCGTACAGATGGGGTTCAAAGTTACTAACATGTGTAAAGTGTGAACAGTAGAACGGAATGAGAATGTGTTTTTTTTTCATCATAACAGAAAACGGGGTGCACTGTTACTAACTTACTGTAGCAGGCACCCCTAATTACCATACAACCCATGTAAAATGATGCCATGTGTGAACTTAGCATGTAACAACCAATCAGCTAGCAATTTTAAGTATTACGGAGCCCGTAATATACGCAACTTGTGGCCCATTAAAAAACAGGTTTTAGAATATATATAAATTAGAAATAATAGAGGATGTGGGGAAAGGTTAAGGTCAATAATGTGTTTTGGCCGGGCTAGGATCCAGTAGACTTGACTTTCTTGGGACACATGACCTAAAATTCGAAGAATGACTTTTTGCCTATATGATATGAGCTGAAGACGATTTGAGTAGCTGCACTAACAATTTGGCATAATGAGTATTATGTTTCAAAAAATTATACGCAATTATCAAATTAAGTTAAGGAATGACTTTGGTGTAAATGATGGCCCTTAATAATGTACTACTCGTATTATATACCTTTCGTGTAGAAATGTGGTTTGCGTCATAGCAATAACAAGATTGGCGGCGGCCGGCCGCGATCGGCCTGGCGGGATTTTTTTCGGTGTAGTAACTGCTTGTTTTAGCGTTTTCGTTATTGCTTGTGGTATTTTTTAGTCAAAGAGATAAGCTGTTTTGGTATACACTGATATGCATAAAGAAAAAATAATGGGATAACATCTTTTATTAAAAAAATGTAAGAAGAGATAATGGGCAACTACATGAAACTTTATCAAATAGTATTTTCTAAACATGGACATTCGTTAGCTATACTCCATTCCTGATCGTTTTCCAAGAGGGCCATTGCTCGGTAAGCATCTCTACATGTATGATAAATACACCTATCAAGTGTGCGGATATGTCGAAAGGATGCACTATGTTTCTGGTGACACAGCAGCATCGTTAGGTAAAATACATGTGCATATGCTAGTCGGCCTATGGATTGAAAATTTAGGTACGTTAAGTGTTGGTAGTCTGTACTGTGGGTGTTAAACCTGAACCATTTGGTTAGTGTTCACAGGAATTTGTTGCTTGTTTAGCTCTCGTAGTTCCGAGTACCTTAAAAAAAAGAAAAGGGAAAAACACATAAGAAAGACAAACAACCTAAATAAAACGAAAATCACTTATAAAACAATTGAACTAAGTATGCGCGGAACATTTGTGCTACCATATTTACTGAGCTTATATAAATTTGGAAATAGCTGATAAAGCTATTTCTTTGGTTTATGCGCGTAACAAAAATTCATATGCTAAAAAAGTGACATTTGATATTTTTCAAATGTACATAGGGTCAAAAGGCGAGTAAGCATGGTCAAACAAATACCTTAAATAAATAGAAAAGTGAAATGAATTTGGCAAAAACATGAAGTCACCTTTTTCGTAACATCAGTGGTGGCATGATAGTGGATGATTGCATAGTGCGTCGTAAGTTCACATTAAAGGTACATGGTCGATAGTTTGGAACCTTGTGACAGTTGCGATTGCTGATTGACTATGGAACTCGTACAATTGCTGCTGAAAAGGTTGTATTAAGTAGATTAAATTAGACGAAGGCTACAAAGTAAGCGAAAGGAATAAGAATAGAAAATGAATGAAAATGCGAGGCACAAACAAACCTTGTCGGATAGGCAGGCATTCATTAAACCGGTCACCTGTATGTGTACAGATTGTTGTCGAAGAAGATGAATTGCCTGTAAATATTGCACGTATACCAATAAATGTATCAACAACACTTCTCCATGAACAATCGCAGCAAGAAGTTACAAAACATATTATCTACAATGTGTATATTCAACTTACATTAGGGGCCGGCATATCATTCATTAAATGGACAAAGGCAAAAAAAAAAAAAGCTTTTGCATATTGTTTACTGTATGGGAACTAAGAACGGGTAGCCATGCCGAACATCGTATGTCAATATTTGCTGGTGCATTTTTGTTTGGACCTTTTTACAACTGTGTAATCTAAAAAAGCTTCTATAGTAATGAATGTGAGCCTGGGGGTCAGATCTGCGCTTCCTTGGGCGACTTGACATGTCTGTTATAGCTACACCCAGAAAATGTTTGTAGGTGGCGTATGAAGACACAGAACGTGTCAGCCATGCTCATGGAAGAGTACGGTTGCAGAAATATTCATCATTGCCTCCGAAACTATAATAAGTAGCTGTCAATGCCATTTATAAGTGGATCTTATGACAATCAAAAGTTTTTTTTTGTGGGTTGTGGAGAAGTTTCTAATACCAGGGAACACACGTATTTCACATGTATGTAGCAGTACAGATAGTATCTCTACTGTATGTTAAGATAAGTGGGTGGGATTAGGTATAAAGGAACGTTCAGCCAATAGATCATCAGCTCGTAGGTTACTTTAAGGCTGAATACCACGTCGAATCACGTGGTATACACTGTTTTTTGTACATAAAGGATTACATGCGCCATGGTAAGCGGAGAACCTAACTAAACAGGCTNTTTTCCACGACATATTAAGTATAGTGTAATGTTATATAACTTATAACCATTAGTTCAAATTCAAAAAGCTTATTAATAACATATATTGCAATATTCAAAAAGCTTACTCACCATTGATACATTCGTCAACTGATAGCAGCACGTCTTTTGCTCTATCCTCATACACCTGCCCTGTAGAGGTTTCACACCTGGAAAACCTGTGTACACAAATCACTCGCCATAAGTAACACAAAAAAATTCATATTAAAATCCTAAAAACTGAACCTTTACACCACTGAAACAGCACCAACACAACCAAAATATGTTTATTCTAAAAACTAATTAATACCCACGTCATAGAATCATCTTAATTGTATAAGTCAATAACACCCAACATCTTTAACAAAAAAATACCTTCAACAACAGCCCCTCCCCGACCCATTTTCAGACTAAGTTGTTTCATTCCAATTACTTTTGTGAACCAATCGGTTGGTCTATTGATTGAAAACAAAAAATATGCGTCATATTATTAGCTTATTAGAAAAATACCACAGCCTTCTCTTCTGCGAATACAAAATCTCAGCCACAATCTATCCTCAAAAATAGTATATACACACATAAGTTTAGAAGTCGTAGCATGCATACTTTTATCCAAGTCGCGTAACAACCCATACGTCGTTTGTAATATATTCGTCAACGGCTGCCAAACCTACACAAACGAACCAAATTACTAATAAACTTTATTGGTTGTCGTTATAAAAAGCAGAATTTTACACAGAAGTGTGGGGGTATTTTTTGGTCTATTTCTGTTTATCAGCTATTTTTTCGGGCTAAGCAGAAAAGCTAATCTACTTTTTAACAGTTGTGTAACGTAATAAGCCGAAACATTATGAAAGTGAAACTCATAAAAATAAAAACTTTACCTGTAAAATGAAACCAATAAAAGCAATAAACTTTAACCATTAAAACACACTAAGATTGGTCAAACACCTTTTAGTACATGTGTATACTTTGATCATTTGTATATATATGTATTATATCCGATATCATGTATATAGTTTATGTGTATACTAAATAAAGACATGAGATTCTGAAATAAGGTTTTCACAATACCTACTCTTCCATCCTACATCTAGTTCAAAAGTATAATCCAAGCAACGCAATCAAAAAAATAAAAAAGTTGGAAAAATAGTTACATTAGTTAGTTCTTTGGTGTTTCTTTGTGATATCTGAGTGCCGGCCACCACCACCTGCACCGCCGTGGCGGAATCATCCTTCAAAAATCTGCAAAAATGATTGACAAAATCAATCAAGAAACAATCTTTATCAATACCCATATGAAAAAAAAAACTATAAAGTCAAAAGAACACCCACCAAATAAATATATAGGCCAAAACCTACAATATCAAAAAATAAAACCTCAACCTGAAATTGTAGATCGGATAAGGTGTTCTTTGACATGGAGGATTTGTTGTAAACCAAAAAATCAAACCGTGGCATGCGCCACCTAATTATCTGCTTTGATTGTGCGTGTATGTGTGTGAGATTCAGGAGTGTGTGGACAGCTCGAGAATGTTCCTTCCGTATCTTATCTTAACTTTGTATACAAAACTGATATGGGCTAAAAAAACAAAGGAAACAGGCTAAAGTTTTTGGGCTGGGCCACGACATTTTTTTGGCGGGAAACTCGCATCACAAAACGACGTAGTTTGTGATGGGGTTTAATATATATTGATAATATATTCCAGTTGGGTTAAGAATATGGAGTACTATATTACCACCATGAGCCATGTGTTATGTCATTTTTAGTCACCCCATGTTCTAATGGAGGGTACGTCCATAAGTTAGGATACTGGCCATGTATTGCGGATTAATAAAACAGCACTACAGAGTTAACAAAAAGTTGCATGATGACTAAAAACGAAATAAGAAAGGAACATATCAATATGCGTTTCTTGCCAAAAAATGTTATTATTCGCATAATGGGAAAATGGTGAAGATATTAGAAAAATAAGATTATAACTCCAACTCAAGCTCAATAGTGTTTTGGTTGTAGGAGGTGATTTGCACACTCTTTATTTTGATTGGACACTCACTATACAAGTTTATAAAGCACATTGTAAATTATGTACAACTATGTTATGCATAAAATAAAGTATCTCAATTAAAATCTTGATTTATTTACTAATAACAAATAATTATTACAACGATGACTAACAGAACTATCAAAACACGTTGCATACAACTAGGCTATATATGCTATAAAAGTAAGAGATATAAACTACAAATGAAACACTAAAAAAAACATAACCAAGGCATGATGATGGCTAAAGAAATCAACGAAGATTAAACTTAAGTCCTCAAACATGAAACAACTACAAAAGGCCACCGTGAAGATGCTCTAAGTTTTGTCCAAAACTTNGAGCTATATTTTAGATTCCATGAAATTGCTTCCAGTTATTTAAAGGTTAAAAATAAATAGCTTATAAGTTGCTTATATCAACAACTTATGGAAATTTTTTTTTTTTTTTTTTTTTTTTTTTTTTTTTTTATTTTTATTTTTTTTTTATTATTATTATTTTTTTTTTGCAAACCGGTGAATTATATTAATATCAACAATTCCTTTAAATTTAAAACCAATGTGATGAGAGTAACGTAACTCTTTATGCTTTATATCGAGAATTTTAGTCACTGGAACAATGACAATTACTTACATTAAAACGTGTCAAACAACTTTAAACAATGAGAAATGATACATAGGCCTAAAAATATACCTAAAAGTGGACCTAAACACGTGTGGCATGATCTTGATGGGTTGTTAAATAAGTGGGTCCCTGTCTGCAGCCATCAGGATCATGCCACATGTTTTTAGGTCCACAATTAGGTCTATTTTTAGGTCCATGTATCATTTCTCCTAAACAATTAACCACACATAAAAAGTGACACTATGTGATGCTGTCACCTTGATCACATAATCACATTGGTGGGTGGTACCTTCAACAGGCCCGATTACTTTATTAAAGCTTGTTAAATAAGTCCATTGGCCCACTTAGAAATAAATATCTCCTCCCAATATGTAGGATCCAAGAAATCAGTCCAAAACTTTAAAAAACTTTCGCTGCAATATATTTACGTGGAAGCTTTATCGTACGTATATTATTACAACTTTCTATTTTTGTGTTCATATTGTTTTTGTCAAAGTTTCAAGCATAAAATATTTTTTTGCAGATTTCACTTTCTTTATAAATATTTTCTTAAATTTGTTTAAGCTATTTAGGGAATTTATTGAACCAATTTAGAATATATCATAGATTTACAAAATCTAGCTTTATTTAACTAAGACTTGTCTTGGTGATCAAGACAAGGTTTCAGTATAAATAAAGGCCTTGCTTCATGCTTATCAAATCGAGAAAACCAGCTCTATTCAGACGACAACTAAAATTGATAACATACCGTAAACTTTCAGGCAAGTTTGTCAAGTCCGGCTCGTTGTCATTTGTTGTTTTCTTTATATTTAGTTTGTCTTATGCTCCTATTCATTTTATCTGTATTTAATTTTAACTTTTTGGTTTAGGTTTGCTTAATGTGATTTTTCTTAATGTTAGACGTACCTTTTCTCTTTTTATAGAACATTGTTTGAAACGGAGGCGTATATTATCTTGTTAATGCTTAACCTACTTATATAATTACTTTATTGGAACGTATTAGAACTACTCTTGCTATTACCTATGCTTTTCCTCTATGACCTACCTTGTTCATTGCATAATTATATAGTGGTTTTATTAGAACATTAAATTAAACTAATTCTCAATTACCTTTATTTTCAAAATACTTTTTTTCTGAGCACTCATAACACGTGGATAAATTTACAGTAGTAGAATTCTAATATTCTATGTATATCTGCATGCTATATCTGTATGGTTACAATCCTTAATGAGAATCCTTCAATTTGTGACGACCCCACGAGCTCACATCAAAATAAAAAGTCATTGACTTCCTTATAAAACCCCACTTGATCACTTAGCAAATGCAACAACACTCTATCTGGCTCTCTGAACACCAAATTCTAGATATATTCATGTTTTAACCATTTGGTAATTTTGCTTTAGTTTGAAACGAAAATGGCGTTAGAGTTGGAGGAACAAATGAACATAGCTGAAAATGGAGGATATGCTAAGGAGACTTTGATGGTTTGTGATTCATCTTTGGATCATAAAGGGAGAATTCCACTTCGATCTTCTACTGGTACTAGGAAAGCAGCATTCTTTATTATTGGTGAGCATTCCTTAAAGTAGCTTTTATATAATCTTAGCATGCATGGTACCCACTTGATGTATATAAAATTCGAGTAGCATGTATTCTTTGATGTTAAGATTAAAGTTAAACTCTTATTAAGATAGTAAAGTGACTAAATAATCTACACATGCATAAGATGAATGAAAGCAAGAGCAAAATCACCCGGAAATCGATCCAAACCGACAAACCGACCGATCCGGGCCGAACCGAACGGAGCCGACCTTATTCGGTTCAGTTTCCGGTCTTGTATAATAATTACGGTTTTACTCAGTTCGGGTCAAAACACCCTTATTCGATTTTCGGGTCGGGTCGGATTTGGTGGTTTCGGGTCGGGGTTGGCCTGTTGCTCAATAATCTACCGGTGGTCAATATTTGGGTCAATGTTCCGTCTATTAAAATAACTATTACTAGGTTATTTTTATTGGTAGTAAATAACTAAATATATTAATTTGGTTATATTATTAGGTTATTTCAATATTTACATATTTTTTTTAATGAGATTATTTAGTAAAGAAATCCGAGGAGTATTTAACACACTTTAATAGGGTGAAATTATTTAGGCCTAGGAAAGTAGGTTAACATTATCAATACTAGACCGATACCTTTGGTCTAGTGACCGGTATATGAGTGACCTATCAACTTAAAGGTTGTAGCTTAAGTTTTGTTGGAGACATTGTGAGTTATTATGTGTGAAATAGAAAGGATCGATAATAATATATAAAAGTTGTCGTTAAAAAATTAAGATAGTTTATGCATGTATAAGGGCATTTTAGGTGTTGTTTGTTTTAACAAAAGAACATCTGAATGACCTCTTAGAGTCATACATGTTTAGACGTTAGACGTGTTTTTTTCTTCTTGGTCAGACGTGGTAAGAGACAATAAGATATTGCTGATAAAGAGGTACACGAGTTATCTTAATCGGAAAATAAAAGGCGCTACCTCATTTTATCAATTTAAGTATCACGGATTTGATTCACTCTCAACTACCATCTCGCTCCACCATCGTCGTCGGCGGCCATCCTCTAGCCACCATGGTTGCCATCATCGTTTTCTAGCCACCGTCGTCACTAACTAATCAAAACTTTGTTGGGTCCTATCTATTTCACTAATATTCTCGATGATCCTATGGGTCTTCTTTGATAATGATATTTTTGTGTGCGAATGTGTTTTCTTTGATAATGATTTTTGGTGTGTATGTGCATTTTCTTAGATAATGGTTTTTGGTGTTTGTGGGTTCTTTCCATATGTTTGTGTGTGGGTGTAGTTTGTGAGGTAATACTTAAAAAAAGGTCAAGTCAAATTTTACACGGTTATTTTTACACGCATTATGAAGATGTGTGCTAATTTATACATTTACACACTATATGATTTGTTAATATGAAGACAATTGCAAAAGTGTAGAAACATGATTTTATTCATCCAAGGTTATACACGTGTGAAATACTTACACTTATCACCGTGTATTAACAAACAATCACACTATCTAAAAAAGGACACACTTCCAAGCGTGTAAAAATTGGTTATAAGAAAAAGGTAAAAGACAAATAGAGAGTGGACCATATGGTTTCTACACGCTTGTAGGCGTGACAGTATTTTAGGTGATATGTTTGCCAATATGATTTCTAAGCGCTTGTAGGTGTGGATATATTTATATTATTCTTCCGCACTTGTAAGTGTGTGCTTTAGATTTTTTTTCCGCGGTTTTTTATGTAAACGTTTTAAAAGCATGTATTTTTTAGCTGCAAAATGTGTAGAATTTTAATATTTGATGTAATGTAAAGAGTTGTGTACCAGTGTGCTAGACTAATAGTGTTGTGTCTAGTTTTTTCTTGTGTCGTGTCCTTTCACTTTTCAACTTTGGTGTGTTTTATATTAGTTTGTTATGTAGTTTTTGTGGAAGTTAATTAATACAGTTTTACAAGAAAAAAATAATGAAATTTGTGATAGTATAATCAGTATTTTGTTGTTTTTATTGCATTTTTAAGATCAACTTTAGATATTTAAGTAGACGTAAATAATGACATAATGTGTATCTTGTTTTTGTTGGTTATTAAGTACTTAGTTGGATATTGATCAGTTTCAGTTCAATTAATTCTCTTAACTTATGTTGAATTTAAAACCTAAGTTATTTTATTTGAAGTTTAGAAAAGTGTTTTTTCTCTCATCTAAATGAAAAGAAATTACATATATAATGCAAAATCTTATAATTTAAAGTTTTAAACCATTCAAGCATTAAACAAAAAATACTATTTGATTCAAATTCGGATTTTTCAATCACGTTTTACTAGTCGGATGCTGATACGATACGAGTACTAAACTAGCCTAGCCCCCAAAGGTGACCCGTAGACCACAACCAATATGTTGACTAAAGAATGCAAAGACCACAACCATATTTTGGGTCCTTGGGAATCTGGAGGTATAGATCCCGTGTTAGCTTTGACTTAAAACCTCAAAAAAAATATATACACTTATCGGAGGAGATAAATTGCTTTCGCATTCTTGTATTAGCAATATAAATAAGATATCGATTCTTAATTGAATTAGTGATCCAATATTGTGTTGTAACAACTTTTTGTAATCTCTCTTTTCTAAGCTTCTTGTTAGTTTTTACAATATTTTACCTCTCCAAAAAGGAGTAGGTAAATTAAACAATATAAGAGTTAAAGCTAAAATTTAGTTTTCTAGCACACAAGGAGGGAAAAAGTGGGAAGTTTGTAGTTAAAAGTATGGAGTAGCTTATACCATGCTTCCATTCTGCTCAGACTTGAAGCTAGAAGCTGTTCTGTTGAGGCTTGAACCTACAAGCAGTTTTTTTTTATTGATATACTACCCACGAACCTTTATTACACGGCCCTTTGGTGTCATATGTTAATTTTATCCATTGATTGCTCAAATAGAATTCGAGCATACTTTGCTCCGAAAATGATTGATATATAAGTTCATATAGTAAGGCAGACACTGACAAAACATGCATTGCTGCTTATACATTGATATAACATATGTTAAGTATCGTCAATTAATGGACATGACATTGATATAACATATGCTAAGTATCGTCAATTAATGGACATGACGATATCCACTTAAAATTTATATCGTTTTTGGAAACGTACTCTCTATCTTAGCACACAATATAAGTTGTGATGCATGAGATACACGTTTTTGGATACGTACTCTCTATAGCACACGATATAAGTTGTGATGCATGAGATACACGGCATTTTAATAAACTTATTGTGTTTCTTTGTTTTAGCAATCGAGTTCAGTGAGAGGTTAACCTACTTTGCAATAGCATCAAATCTCATCACGTACCTAACGAAAGTGATGCATCAAGACCTCACAACTGCAGCAAAGACTGTTAATTGTTGGGCAGGAGTTACAACCGTCATGCCTTTGCTTGGTGGCTTTATCGCTGATTCCTATACTGGCAGATTCGTAATGATCTTGCTTTCCTCGATCATCTATCTCATGGTAATTACGGAGAACTAATGTATAACACTACTTAGAGGATACATTACTTATCCCAAACTTCATGTACATTTTACAACTCAGATTTTTTTTATTAAGTTTAACTTATGTTTGTGAATGCAGGGTTTAGGAATTCTTACCATGTCTCAATTCATACCAGCCTTGAAGCCATGTGGAGACAGTAAGGGGAGTTGCGTAAATCCAACAAAGCTTCATGAACTGGTCTTCTTTATAGGAATCTACTTCCTTTCTATAGGAACCGGCGGCCATAAACCATCACTAGAAAGCTTTGGAGCCGACCAGTTTGATGATAACCAATTAGAAGAACGAAAGGGAAAGATGTCGTTTTTCAACTGGTGGAGTGCAGCATTGTGTTGTGGTCTTGTTCTAGGAGTAACGGTGTTGGTGTATGTGGAAGATAACAGTGGTTGGGGAATCGCCAACCTCATTCTTACTGTTGCCATGTTCATAGCCATCATTATATTCTATCTGGGAAAACCGTTGTTCAGGTACCAAATGCCCCAAGGCAGCCCGCTAACACCAATATTACAGGTTTTTGTTGCAGCCATGAGAAAGAGAAACCTACCTTATCCTTCGAGTCAAGATTCGTTCTATGAACCTGAAAATCCTAAAAGAGGACTGCTACTGTGTCATACTGATAAGCTCAAATTTCTCGACAAAGCGTGTGTGGTTGAAAATGATGAGATAACAGAAGGGAATAAACTGTCACCTTGGAAACTAACAACAGTGACAAAAGTTGAAGAAACAAAACTAATAGTAAACATTGTTCCTATATGGTTAGCTTCTGTACTGTATGGGGTATTAGTGGCACAAGGTTCAACTTTCTTTGTAAAGCAAAGCAGCACAATGGACAGAAAGATTGGTTCAAGTTTCGTGATCCCACCGGCAAGTATTCAAGCTTTTTTTGCCTTAGGAATGCTTTTTTCTGTCATAATCTATGACAGAATCATAACCCCGATACTACGGAGAAAGGCGGGAAATGAAAGAGGTATCCCAATCCTCAAAAGAGTCGGGATTGGGATGTTTCTATCTATTCTATGTATGATAGTGGCAGCATTGGTTGAGAAACAGAGGTTATTAACTGCAGAGAAAGAGAAAAGCAAGGTTCTTTCNTTACAGGTTTTTGTTGCAGCCATGAGAAAGAGAAACCTACCTTATCCTTCGAGTCAAGATTCGTTCTATGAACCTGAAAATCCTAAAAGAGGACTGCTACTGTGTCATACTGATAAGCTCAAATTTCTCGACAAAGCGTGTGTGGTTGAAAATGATGAGATAACAGAAGGGAATAAACTGTCACCTTGGAAACTAACAACAGTGACAAAAGTTGAAGAAACAAAACTAATAGTAAACATTGTTCCTATATGGTTAGCTTCTGTACTGTATGGGGTATTAGTGGCACAAGGTTCAACTTTCTTTGTAAAGCAAAGCAGCACAATGGACAGAAAGATTGGTTCAAGTTTCGTGATCCCACCGGCAAGTATTCAAGCTTTTTTTGCCTTAGGAATGCTTTTTTCTGTCATAATCTATGACAGAATCATAACCCCGATACTACGGAGAAAGGCGGGAAATGAAAGAGGTATCCCAATCCTCAAAAGAGTCGGGATTGGGATGTTTCTATCTATTCTATGTATGATAGTGGCAGCATTGGTTGAGAAACAGAGGTTATTAACTGCAGAGAAAGAGAAAAGCAAGGTTCTTTCGATGAGCGCGTTTTGGTTAGCTCCACAGTACTTGCTTTTGGGAATAGGAGATGCGTTTGCGCTTGTGGGACTGCAGGAATTTTTCTATGACCAAGTGCCTGACTCGATGAGAAGCATAGGCATAGCTTTGTACTTAAGTGTGATTGGAGTTGGAAGCTTCTTCACCAGTTTCTTGATAATCGTCGTAAACCATTTTACTAAACAAACTGGGAAGCCTTGGATCGGGAAGGATCTAACTAGCAGTCGGTTAGACAAGTTCTACTGGCTGTTGGCAGCTATCTTTGGGTTAAATTTTTGCATTTTTGTCTTAGTGGCGAAGAGGTACTCTTACAAGCAGAAAATGTAGCTCTAACAAATGGTTAGTAGATTTTAAGGGATAAATACTGTTTTTTATAGACGTATAGTAACGAAGTAACAACGCTTGTTTTAATCTGGCTACGATATATTAATACGGTTATAGCTAGTGAAAAGACGATTATTATAGATGAACTGATGCGAATGATCTATCTGTTCGATTATTTCAACTTATTCTTATGTCATTTTATATCCAAATATTTTTATCATATCAAGGGCGGAGCTACATGAGGACCCGGAAGGGTCCCGGCCCCCTAGGCCTAAGTCCAGTAGTGTATTTATTTGCGATTTCATGTGTTAAAAAAAATTATTTTCATCTCGGCCGACCCATCTAATATTTTTCTCGAAAAAATTTGTTTCGCCCCTCCCACAAATTTTTTTCTAGCTCCGCCACTTTAATGATCATATCTGTTTAATAGATATTTGAGGTGTTTGTTACTGTTTTAAAGCGATTTGAAAATTTATTAACTGAAGCACAGTGATAATTACCAAAACTAGCGAAAGACCCTGCAAGCGAATACGCTATACTCCAAACTAAAACATAAAGCTGAACGCGACAAAACCCCCAACTAAAACATAAGCGTGGTATGATACTGGCTAAAAAGAGATGAAGATTGAAACAAAAATCCTTAAAGAGGAAGCAACTACCGAAGGCCATTAGCCCGTTATCCATTGTGTGTTAGAAGTGTTCATTACATTTCAAAATTCGAATAATCAATACGAAGTCAGATAAGTCGTAGTTAAATCTGTACTTATTCCCATTCTGTACTCTAAAATGTGATCAATTTGACCTTGCACTGTGTTTTCAAGTTAGAGTTAAGCAAGAAAATGAAAAGGAAACAGAAGATGTTGTGTTTTCGAGAAGCACTTAAGAAAAAAAAAGAAAACGAAAAAGAATGTAAGTTACCGTTATGTTGTTGATTTTTAAAGTAAGTGTTTTCTCCCAGTTTTAGCAGGAAAAATGTTTACTTTATATTACTTTACTTTTCTTTAATAATAAAACTAAAAAAGCAGTGTTAGATAACTCAAATTTAACACAATAAATTACTACTCATTAAAAAGTCAAAACTCGTAACACGTTAATGTGCTATATATAATTCTCTCTCTCTGTCTCTCTAGCACTATGTTACAGGTTTTTATGAGAATTGAGAAGCCTGCAATTTGGCAACCGCCCGTACAGGCTCCCTCAAGACAAGATCGATTCATTGACTTCCTCATAAAACACATTCATGATCACTCAGCAAAGACAACAACAACACTTACACATACATCGTGTTTTAGAATCATTTATGCTTACCATTATTGTGTTTCTCTAACTTGTAACGAAAATGGTGTTAGAGTCGGAGGATCATAAGAACATAGCTGGAAATGAGAGAGAGATGCTAATGAGACGAGATGGGTATGTGATTCATCTTTGGATCATAAAGGAAGACTTCCTCTTCGATCTTCTACCGGGACTTGGAAAGCAGCCTTCTTCATCATTGGTAAGCATTTTTACGTCCATCATTGATCGTCAATCTTTAATGCATATAAGCCCTTGTGTTTGCATGTATTATACCATACATAAATTGTTGTGAATCATTTTCAGATAGATTAGTTTTTTTCTAGTTAAGGGTTTGCTTCAGTCTAAAGCATATTCTCTCACTGATTAGACATCTTGTTAAATAATTAACCTTGGATACTTTAACTTTTGACCAAGTCATACTACCAAGTTGATAATCAAACATGTCTTCTCTTTAAAGGGAGCGAGTATAACAGAGAGAAATAGACGCATCATGTAGGAGCTCATTTGCTCTCCTAGCTTTACTAGTTTACAACTTATTTGCTTTTGACTTTTGAATAGCAAATTACTTGACAAGTAAACATATACTATCTATTTTAGCCAAGTCATAAGCTATTGGCAAAAAACGTGAATGCCAAGCAAAATAATAATAATAATAATAATAATAATAATAATAATAATAATAATAATAATACTTTATTGGAACGTATTAGAACTACTCTTGCAAATACCTATGCTTTTCCTCTATGACCTTCCTTGTTCATTTGCATATAGTGGTTTTATTGGAACATTAAAAGTGATTCTCAATTACCTTTATTATCAAAATACTTTTTTTAGTTTTTTTCTGAGCACTCATAACACGTGGATAAATTCATAGTAGAATTCTATGTATATCTGCATGCTAGATCTTTATGGTTACAAACCTTAATGAGAATCATTAAATTATTGGCGACCCCACGAGCTCACATCAAAATAAAAAATCATTGACTTCCTTATAAAACGCACCCCACTTGCTCACTTAGCAAATGCAACAACACTCTATCTCTCAGGACTCAGAACTCCAAATTTTAGATATATTGTTTTAATTTTTAACCATTTAGTTTTTGCTTTAGCTTGAAACGAAAATGGCGTTAGAGCTGGAGGAACAAATGAACATAGCTGAAAATGGAGGATATGCTAAGGAGACGAAGATGGTTTGTGATTCATCTTTGGATCATAAAGGGAGACTTCCACTTCGATCTTCTACCGGTACTTGGAAAGCAGCATTCTTTATTATTGGTGAGCATTCCTTAAAGTTAGTAGCTTTTTTATAATCTTATATTAGCATGCATAGTACCCACTTGATCTAGCGGCGAAAAAAAAAATGTTCNTCCCATCGGATTAAGTGTAAATCCCATGGGATTAATACTTCTCTTACAACACTAACAAAAAAAATTAAATCCCATGGGATTTACCATGAACTTCTTTACAGTAGCATCTTCATCTTCATCTCTGGTAAATCAACCTTCTGTAACTAAATCAACTTCAATTTAAGTGATTTTCATTCTATATCATTGATTATTGATGAATCCGATGGTTTGTTGATGATTCGACTGGTTTGTTGATGAATCCGGTGTGGTTTTTGGATGAATCCGTCGGATTCATGTGTGATTCCGGCGAGATTCATGGGTGTCTTGATTCCAGCGAGATTCGTGGGTGTGGCGAGATTCGTGGGTTTTTTGTTGGTGGTTGTTGATGGATCGGTGTGGTGACGGTTTTGTTGATGAATCCGTCGGATTCATGGGTGATTCCGGCGAGATCATAGGTGGTGACAGTTTGTTTGTTTTGTATATATTCGGTTGTTTGTTAGGGTTTTGGTTGGATGAGAGAGAAAGTTAGGTGATAAATGAGATGGATCCAAGATATTTTTTTGTTTTATTGAGATAGTTGATTTTACTATCTTGCCCCTCTTTGTATTTTTTGGCTTCATCTAAGCCATTGGATGGAAGGTGAATGGATGGTTGGGATTTGATTATTTGTTCTTTAGATACTAGTTGTTTTGTATAGATCTCACCTCCATGTTAAATAATTAACCTTGGATACTTTAACTTTTGACCAAGTCATACTACCAAGTTGATAATCAAACATGTCTTCTCTTTAAAGGGAGCGAGTATAACAGAGAGAAATAGACGCATCATGTAGGAGCTCATTTGCTCTCCTAGCTTTACTAGTTTACAACTTATTTGCTTTTGACTTTTGAATAGCAAATTACTTGACAAGTAAACATATACTATCTATTTTTGCCAAGTCATAAGCTATTGGCAAAAAACATGAATGCCAAGCAAAATAATAATAATAATAATAATAATAATACTTTATTGGAACGTATTAGAACTACTCTTGCAAACACCTATGCTTTTCCTCTATGACCTTCCTTGTTCATTTGCATATAGTGGTTTTATTGGAACAATAAAAGTGATTCTCAATTACCTATATTTTCAAAATACTTTTTTAGTTTTTTTCTGAGCACTCATAACACGTGGATAAATTCATAGTAGAATTCTATGTATATCTGGCTCTGCATGCTAGATCTTTATGGTTACAAACCTTAATGAGAATCATTAAATTATTGGCGACCCCACGAGCTCACATCAAAATCAAAAGTCATTGACTTCCTTATAAAACGCACCCCACTTGCTCACTTAGCAAATGCAACAACACTCTATCTCTCAGAACTCCAAATTTTAGATATATTGTTTTAATTTTTAACCATTTAGTTTTTGCTTTAGTTTGAAACGAAAATGGCGTTAGAGCTGGAGGAACAAATGAACATAGCTGAAAATGGAGGATATGCTAAGGAGACGAAGATGGTTTGTGATTCATCTTTGGATCATAAAGGGAGACTTCCACTTCGATCTTCTACCGGTACTTGGAAAGCAGCATTCTTTATTATTGGTGAGCATTCCTTAAAGTTAGTAGCTTTTTTATAATCTTATATTAGCATGCATAGTACCCACTTGATCTAGCGGCGAAAAAAAAAATGTTCATAAAATTCGAGTAGCAGATATTCGATGATGCATGTAACATGTTAAAATTAGAGTTGAGCTCTTATTGCTATGCTTTCCTTCACCTTATGCATGTGTACATTTTTTTTTTCTTTTCTTTTTCATGTCTGTTTGCAAAAGGTGCCTTTTTGCACAATAATACGGAGTATATGTCTGTAGTTGGTCATGCATCTAATTCTAATAAGGAAATATGTAGTCAATTCCTTACAATTTGTGCTACAAATTGTGAGTCCCGAGTTCTTCTGGGTCCCTGACCTTTTTTTGTTGGTCCTGATTCATTTTATTTTGTATTTTGGTGGAGTATTGTAGCCAATTGGCTACAAAAATTATAGCCAAGCTAAAAGAAAGTAGGCCTAACAATGAAAGTAGGTTAACAAAATCAAGACGAGTTTATGCATGTATAAAGGGGCATTTTAGTAAACGGTATGCTGAAAATTCAACAATAAGAGTATTTAATCATGTAAGGCTAAGCATAGTTGGTGAGCCCTCCCCATCACCACAAGCTATCACACCTCACCCCCGCAATTGAAGGAAAAAAGGGAAGAAGAGGTGGGGCCGGTCACCTCTTGGAATGTAATGTAATGTTGAAATAGTAATGTAATGTTGAAATTAAAAGTGACTATTGAGAGGAGTGGTGATTGGTGAATACTGACCAGTGTGTCCAGTCTGAGTGATATGACAAAAAGATGTTTCCATGTGATTATTCAAAGTTTCATATATAATTTGTGTCTTCTGGACTCTGGACTTCTGGAGATACAGAAACCGTGTTTGGGTTGACTTAACCCACTTAAAACAACAACAACAACACACAACAACAAAACCCAATCCCGCCGGCAGGGTGATTGGGGCGAGGGTATAATGTAGGACAGATCCTACCGACCTACGCCAGGATAAATCCGGCGAGTTAGGGAGACTGCTTCCAACGAGACCTACCGGCAAGTGGCAGGTGGTGCTAGCCTGAGAGATAAAAACGACTAGCGCACAACAAAGCAACCATAGAAAGCAGACAAAGCAAAGCAAAAGCCAACGCGAGGGCCTAAACTAAGGAAGAGGAAAAAAATAAAAAAAAAATAAAAAACAAAAAAAAACAGGACCTAAAAACAAGGGCCAAGCCGCCCAAAACCACCGTAATCCCACAAGACACCTAACCGGACTAAACCCACGGGGCAACCCTAGGGGGAGATACACAAAAAAAGGGAAGCAACGCCACTGGGGCCTAAACTAAAAAAGGGAAACAGCGACACGGGCCCCTAAAACTAAGGCAAAGCACCTAGCACTACCTAAGCGCCCCAAACCACCTAAACTCTCAAGACACCCAAAACCGGGACTACCACCAATTTCCTAAATTACTATCTTCCCACGCCTATCCTATCTGAGGGTCATGTCCTCGGACAATAAAAGCCTCCTTCATTTTATCGGAGCCTTAAGTCTATCTACCATCTGGAGCTTGATTGGGGGTTCTTACTTAAAACCAGAAAAAGAAATTACGCTTATCGCGGATATAAAATTGCTAAAATAAGAGTTGAGAAGCCTAAATTTATTTTTTCTACTACTTGGAGGGAGGAAAAGGTGGAGAAGCGTGTAGTTAAAAACTAAAAGTATGGAACCATGCTTCTGTCAGTTGAGGACTTCTGAACCTGGAAACACCCACAAACCTGTGCAAAAGCCCTTTGGTGTCATATGTCAATTTAATCCGCCATTGATTGCTAAAATAGAATTTGAGCATACTTTACTCTGAAAATGATTGGATATATAAGTTCATATAGTAAGGCAGACACTGATAAAACATACATTGCTGATTATACATTGATGTAAGTAACATATGCTACCTTTTGATATAGTCAATTAACGGATATGACGATATCCACTTAAAATCAGTATTGTTTTTGGATACGTACTCTCTATCCTAGCACACGATATAAGTTGTGATGCATGGGATACACAACATTTTTTTTAACAAACTTATTGTGTTTCTTTGTTTTAGCAATCGAGTTCAGTGAGAGGTTAACCTACTTTGCAATATCATCAAATCTCATCACGTACCTAACAAAAGTGATGCATCAAGACCTCACAACGGCAGCCAAGACTGTTAATTGTTGGGCAGGAGTTACAACCGTCATGCCTTTGCTTGGTGGCTTTATCGCTGATTCCTATACTGGCGGATTCGTAATGATCTTGCTTTCCTCGATCATCTATCTCATGGTAATTACGGAGAACTAATACCACTACTTAGAAGATACACTCATAATCCCAAACTTCACGTACATTTCATGATTCAGATTTTTTAATTAAGTTTAACTTATGTTTGTGAATGCAGGGTTTAGGGATTCTTACCATGTCTCAGTTTATACCAGCCTTGAAGCCATGTGGAGACAGTAAGGGGACTTGCGTAAATCCAACAAAGCTTCATGAACTGGCCTTCTTTATAGGAATCTAATTCCTTTCTATAGGAACCGGCGGCCATAAACCATCACTAGAAAGCTTTGGAGCCGACCAGTTTGATGATAACCATTTAGAAGAACGAAAGGGAAAAATGTCGTTTTTCAACTGGTGGAGTGCAGCATTGTGTTGTGGTCTTGTTCTAGGAGTAACGGTGTTGGTGTATGTGGAAGATAACAGTGGTTGGGGAATCGCAATCCTCATTCTTACTGTTACCATGTTCGTAGCCATCATTATATTCTATCTGGGAAAACCGTTTTTCAGGTACCATGTGCCCCAAGGCAGCCCACTAACACCAATGTTACAGGTTTTTGTTGCAGCCATGAGAAAGAGAAACCTACCTTATCCTTCGAGTCAAGATTCGTTCTATGAACCTGAAAATCCTAAAAGAGGACTGCTACTGTGTCATACTGATAAGCTCAAATTTCTCGACAAAGCGTGTGTGGTTGAAAATGATGAGATAACAGAAGGGAAGAAACAGTCACCTTGGAAACTAACAACAGTGACAAAAGTTGAAGAAACAAAACTAATAGTAAACATTGTTCCTATATGGTTAGCTTCTTTACTATATGGGGTATTAATGGCACAAGGTTCAACTTTCTTTGTAAAGCAAAGCAGCACAATGGACAGAAAGATTGGTGCAAGTTTTGTGATCCCACCGGCAAGTATTCAAGCTTTTTTTGCCTTAGGAATGCTTTTTTCCATCATAATCTATGACAGAATCATAACACCGATACTAAGGAGAAAGAGGGGAAATGAAAGAGGCATTTCAATCCTCAAAAGAGTCGGTATTGGGATGTTTCTCTCTATTGTATGTATGATAGTGGCAGCATGGGTTGAGAAACATAGGTTATCAACTGCAGAGAAAGAGAAAAGCAAGGTTCTTTCGATGAGCGCGTTTTGGTTAGCTCCACACACTACTACATAACAGGTCTTTACCGACGGACGTTTCTGTCGGAAATCCGTCGGTAACAACAGTTTGCGACAGATTTGTGATAGAAACAGTCTGTCGGTGAATCCTGGTCGCTAATTTGTTTCCGTCGGAATTCTGTTGGAAATACTGACGAAAAAGATGCGTTGGAATTCTGTCGGTAGATTTCAGTCGGAAGTCTCTCGCTAAAACATCTGTTGGAAAATCGTCGGAAAAGATTCTGTCAGAAATCCGTCAGTAAGTTGTAGTCAGTAATGGGCCACAATTCTGTCCCAAAGATGCCTATAATGTCATATAGCTTAAAGCTCACATTTATGTAATCATGTATCTTAAATGGCTCAAAAGAAAATAATAAATAAAAGGAATAATTCAAAACTAAATAGATCAATTACGAAAATTTAGCATTCAAAGCACAAATGTTGTAGCCAAATCAAAATCCAAATCGACCCATTCAAAACTTTCAGGATACAAGTATAGTTCCAGATATTCAAATTGATATGACATTATCGAACTAAGGAGCGGGGGTATGGGTAAACTTCTATAACAACGAGTTAATTTCATTCATCCTTTGTTGCCATTCTCTTTCTCGAGCTTGTTCACGAGCATTCGCCTCCACTTCCCGTTGTTGCATGTGTTCTTGCACTAGACATTCCACTTCTCGTTGTAACTGCACTAGCATATCTCTTTCGAATCGTGATCTCATTTGTGCATTGTCTTCTTGCAATCTTCTTACATAGAGCAACAATCCATCCTATCTTTTATTATAGTAATGAACCTGTCATGTCCTGTCATGTACGAGTAATTACTAAACAACAAAGATCATATCAGATTGACAGGAAACAAGTCAGATAAAGAAAGCAAGTTGCAATAAGAGATGGGTCAAATGGGTCAACGCGGTTGACAGAAAACAAGTCAAATAAAGAAAGCAAGTTTCAAACAGAAATGGGTCAAATGGTCATTCCAAACCCAAGTACTTAAATGCAGTGATACCAATGCTTCTCCACAAGTAGAATGCCATGTCATGTACGAGTAATTACTACAACAAAGATCACCTCAGATTGACACGAAACATGTCAATTAAAGAAACTCAAGTCCATAATGCCATTTCATGTACGAGTAATTACTACAACAAAGATCACCTCAGATTCGACCAACAAATCTAAAGGATCTACAGGTAACTTTTATGAAGTGTGGCTTGCGAACTGATAACTTATAGGCTATTCTATATCTAAAAGAGGGGCACGTTTAATTTTTAACTTAGCGTCTCTAAACATGCTACATTTGTCGATATAGCTTTCAGTATGGGGGCACGTTTAATTTTTAACTTAGCGTCTCTAAACATGCTACATTTGTCGATATAGCTTTCAGTATGGCTCTACTTCAAGCCTATGATGCTGAGAACACACAGGAAATCAGATCATTACCTCAATACCAGGGGGTTGACCATCATCCCACGCGGGATTTTTCCTCCAAGCTTGCATTTGCTTCTCTAAACTGAATTTTGCATCCTTCAGATGCAGCATCACCATCATCGTCAGAGAACATATTATTTGTTGCAATACCTGAAAAGACATATTTTAACAGTCAATGGACGAAACAAAAAATACACTTGAAAGCATATATGTATCACTTGAAATCAAGTTTGAAAAGCGAGGTCCAATGGCGGCATATGCTATAAGTCTGCAATACATGACAAATTAATCAGCACCATATACAAATTACACTTAAATCAAATATGATTGTATACAAGACTTCAACAAGTGACTTACCTTTCAATATCATCAAGCACAATAACGCTCAGTGTTGACTTATAAGCATCCTCAAATACCTAAAATAGCTTTCTCATGGAAACAAATTATAAACTGTATTATAACAAAGCAAGCTACACATGCTCCAATAGTAAGTTAACCAACAGACACCACCATTAGAAGAATGAAACAAGTAATTAAGCAGAACTATATGAAACTTACTATACATCATTTTCTACATATAGGTGCCAAAAAGATAGAACTGAAAGCGCGAACACAAGTAATAACTAGATAGTTCAATTTTTCATTAGCACTTATGCAATATAACAGTTTGTTCATACTATCACAAAGCAACTGATATAGAATTTCAACGAATCGGCGTGTAGATTCAGAAATGTAGCATACTGAAACCACACTGCATAAAAGTTTATACTGAAAGCGCGAACACAAGTAATACTTATTTACACAAAGCAACTGATACTTAGTTCATACTGAAAGCAACTTATAATCTTTAGATTTGTTCATACTGAAAGCGCGAACACAAGTAATAACTAGATAGTTCAATTTCTACATTTGCCGATTTGTCGCAATATAACAGTTTGTTCATACAACTAATACTTATTTACACAAAGCAACTGATACTTAGTTCAACATAGCCCTAACCATAACCCTAAGGGGGTGTTTGGATCAAAACAAACATAGCTTATTTCATGAAAACAAATATAGCTTACACAAAACAAACATAGCTTATTTCAATATAGCTTATTTCATGAAAACTAATTTCAGCTAATAGTCAAAACGAGGTCAAATTTAGGGCAAAATTAGCCAACACCTAATTAAACAATTTGTACAAAACACCTAATTTCATCGCCTAATTTATACAAAATAAAGCTTCAATTCAACCACCAACACCTAATCAACAAGTCAGGAATTAAACCTTGATGACGGACGGTGATCGGAATTTGAACGGCGGCGGACGGTGGCAATGTGATCGGCGACAGTAGCAGGTCACGACGGCGGCGGTGGCAATGTGATCGGCGACAGTAGCAGGACACGACGTCGGACGGTGGCAATGTGATCGGCGATAGTAGCAGGTCACGACGGCAGACGGTGGCAATGTGATGGCGGATTTGTTTGGTGAGAGTGTAATGTTTTTAGAGGGAAAAGTGATAAGGGGAGGGACTGGGAATAAATAATTGGAATTTGGTTAAGTTTAATTATGTAATAAATGGCATTGGGAATGTGTAATTTTCTTAAATTTATACGTGAAATAAGTTTAATTCATCATTTTGGGATAGTCTAAATACACCAACATAATTAACTAATCATTGACTTTGTAATAAAATAATAATAAAGTAGTTTTACTATTTCATGCATTGCCAGCCTTTGCATTAATGAGTATGAGAACATTCAATGTTGTTACTATTCAATGCATTAAATGACGTCATCACCTTTCTCATTTTTTTCCCTTTATTCATTTATTCTTATAGTTACTTTTTACTTTTTTTTTTCTTTGTCATATAAATATTTGTTATTTTCGTTATATACATATAAGTGAACAAGTGATACAATATTTATTGAAAATAAATAATTAAAAATATATATAAAGAACGTCACATAATTATTTTGTTAGGTTAATATTTTCCGGAATGGGTTAATAATATTCGCGAAACACATCTTGAAGGCTAACATATGTGTCCTCCCATCCAGATGCATTTCCACTTTTTTATGTAATACAAAGTGGATGAGTTAACATGGGTAGAACGAAAACTGAATTCGATAGGCTTATCCTTGATATTGCTAGCTTGGGGACTGACGAGATAATAGATTATGATTCTTGCATATGGAGTCTATCCCATGATACCACTTTCTCAGTAAACAAGGTTAGGAAACACATTGATGAACACACTCTCCCTATCTTATCCCCAAGCACTCTATGGTATAAAATGATCCCTAAGAAGGTTAATATTTTCATGTGGCGATTGTTCTTAGATAGGCTCCCTAATCGTATTAACTTGTCTTCCCGAGGTTTAGACATTGATTCGATTACATGCATGGTATGCAACGGGTTTGTAGAAACAAATGTGCACACCTTCTTCACATGTGACACGGCTTCTTCTGTTTGGCGTCTTGTTCGTTCTTGGACTGGCTCTACGTTCCTGTTCTTTAACTCTTGTGAAGATTGGGACAATTGGTATGACTCTTGGCGAGCCTCTAAGATCAAGAAGGTTCGTGCTTATGCCATCTTCGCGGCTACTTGTTGGACTCTTTGGCATTTTAGAAATAATATCACATTCAACTCTCATTCTATGAGGAAATGTGATATTTTTTTATTTTATTTGTCTTGTTTCTTTTTCTTGGCTTAAATTTAGAGGTAATCATTGTAATAGTTGGAACGATTGGTTACAATCGCCTTTGTAATTTTCTAGCTCCTTGCTAGTTTGCTTTCTAATATATTATCGCCGTTCAAAAAAAAGTGGATGAGTTAACGGTAATGGACAACCTTCGCGTAATGTCCTCCAAAAAATATCAATTGACTCCAAGGTGATATACTCACCTGCAATAGGATATACGCCTATTATACATCTCATCTTAACAATCAAAGACGAGATCCGGAAGATGCAGCTAATATTGAAAAAATCAAAGATGAGAACCGAGCAAGACATTTTAGCTCAAATTAGTATTTGTCGCATCGTAATTTTTATTATTTGTTGATCATAGTTTTTAATATTTGTGATATTCTATCGTATTTTTAATATTTTTAGTATCGTACTTTTTAGTTTGTTTATGTATTTGTAGCATCGTAATTTTTATACATTTGTCGTATTCGTTTTGTATTTTTAATATACCGTATTTGAATTTTGGTTTAAAATGTGTTTGTATATAATATAATGAATGAAAAAAAAAAAAAAAAAAAAAAAAAAAAAAAAAAAAAAAAAAACAAAAAAAAAAAAAAAAAAAAAAAAAAAAAAAAAACCTAAGACCCACAAGCACCTATAACAATTATTTTTTATTCTTATGAAATGTATTTTATTTATCGGGGGTGTCATTAGTGCTGAAATGACGCCAAAGTAACGCACCAATAAATTTTATTTTATTGGTTACTTGGTTCACCTTGCATTCTCACGAGTGATGACTATGAAAAAAGAATTTACAAAATCAAAAAGCTATGAAACAAATTAAAAGTGGATAACTAAAACGCAGAAAAAAAAATAATGACTATGAAACAAGAACTAACGTATAAAATAATAGTGAAAAAGAAAAAGAAATATTTTTATCACGTGTTTCAAGCAAGCCTATGAGGCTATGGTTTATTTAAGAGTCCAACTTAATTACTGTATGTTGCAAATTCCGATCAAATAATATTGGCACAATTATCCATGTTTATAAACTTTATGGTGAATTTAGCAGTACTCATCATTTTTGGATCCTACTGTAATATATGTGTTACTCTTTTTAGCTTTTATTTTAGGCTAGTCCAGTATTAATTGTTTAATGGTGAGAAATGAAATTTTATAGAATATATAGGGATATTTTTTTTTTTTTTTTTTGTAACATAAATTTTGATTTCGTAAGGAATTTAAGTTGACAATCAACAAATATTTGATGATAAGAATGATGGTTATGCATGGTTGTCATGGATTTTAAATATGCAAACTGTATCTTTAAGATATCTTGTCGACTTTTATTTATTTGCAGGTATGCTTCATTGGAAATGTGTACATAATCAAGTAATGCATTTAATATTACCCTCGGAAATCTGTCGGAAATAAATGTTATTACCGACAGATTTCCGACGGAAATATCAAAAATTAAAAAATCATTAAGAAATGAAAACATTTCCAACGGATTAAAGACGGAAAAGCATGGATGTCGGAACGGCGTCAGAAATTTGACGGTAAGTTATGTATAATACTAACAGATTTCCGACAGATTTTGTATCCCTTGGAAACCCGTCGGAAGTCAGTCGGAAATATAGAGTCGTCGCTAATTTGTTGGAATATTGTTGATAATTAGCGACGGATTTGTATCCGTCGGAAAATCCGTCGGTGAAAGTCAAGTTTCTAGTAGTGACAGTACTTGCTTATGGGAATAGGAGATGCGTTTGCACTTGTGGGGCTGCAGGAATTTTTCTATGACCAAGTGCCTGACTCGATGAGAAGCATAGGCATAGCTTTGTACTTAAGTGTGATTGGAGTTGGAAGCTTCTTCACCAGTTTCTTGATAATCGTCGTAAACCAGGTTACTAAACAAACTGGGAAGCCTTGGATCGGGAAGGATCTAACTAGCAGTCGGTTAGACAAGTTCTACTGGCTGTTGGCAGCTATATTTGGGTTAAATTTTTGCATTTTTGTCCTAGTGGCGAAGAGGTACTCTTACAAGCAGAAAATGTAGCTCTAACAAATGGTTAGTAGATTGTAAGGGATAAATACTGATTTTTATAGACGTATAGTAATGAAGTAACGCTGGCTACGATATATTAATACCGTTATAGCTAGTGAAAAGACGATTATTATAGATGAACTGATGCGAATGATTTATCTGTTCAATTATATCAACTTATTGTTATGTGATTTTATATCCACATATGCCATCATATCTGTTGTGATTCGTGTTTAATAGATATTTGAGGTGTTTGTTACTGTTTTAAAGTGATTTGCAAATTTATTAACTGAATCACAATGATGATTACCAAAACTAGCGAAAAACCCTGCAATCCAAACTAAAACATAATGCTGAACTCGACAAAAACCCCAAATAAAACATAAGCGTGGTATGATAATGGCTAAAAAGAGATGAAGATTGAAACAGAAATCCTTAAAGAGGAAGCAACTACCGAAGGCCATACCCGTTATCCATATATTGTGTGTTAGAAGTGTTCACTACATTTCAATTAAGCAATACGAAAAGTCAGATAAATAGCTAAATCCGTACTTATTCCCATTCTGTACTCTAAAATGTGATCATTGACCTTAAATAACCAGTGCCCTAAGGGCACTGGTTAGACAATCCCAATTTAAAAGTAGAACACAATAAAATACTCATCAAAAAGTGAAAACTCATAACACGTTAATGTGCTATATATAATTCTCTCTCTCTCTCTCTCTCTCTCTAGCACCATGTTACAGTTTTTTATGAGAATTGAGAAGCCTGCAATTTGGCAACCGCGTGTACAGGCTCCCTCAAGACAAGGTCGAATCATTGACTTCCTCATAAAACACATTCATGTTCACTCAGCAAAGACAACAACAACACTTGCACATACTTCGTGTTTTAGAATCGTTTATGCTTACCATTATTGTGTTTCTCTAACTTGTAACGGAAATGGCATTAGAGTCGGCGGAGCATAAGAACATAGCTGGAAATGAGAGAGATGCTAACGAGACGAGATGGGTTTGTGATTCATCTTTGGATCATAAAGGAAGACTTCCTCTTCGATCTTCTACCGGGACTTGGAAAGCAGCCTTCTTCATTATCGGTAAGCATTTTTACGTCCTCCATTGATCGTCAATCTTTAATGCATACAAGCCCTCGTGTTTGCATGTAATTTTTATACCATACATAAATTGTTGTGAATCATTTTCAGATAGATTAGTTTTTTTCTAGTTAAGGGTTTGCTTGAGTCTAAAGCATACTGATTAGACATCTTGTTAAATAATTAACCGTGGATACTTTAACTTTTGACCAAGTCATACTACAAGTTGATTATCAAACATGTCTTCTCTTTAAAGGGAGCGAGTATAACAGAGAGAAATAAGCATGCATCATGTCGGAGCTCATTTGCTCTCCTAGCTTTACAAGTTTACAACCTATTTGCTTTTGACTTCTCGGTGTAGATCAAAAACAAAAAAACGTGAATGGCGAGCAAAAAAACAAAAAAAATGTTTAGATCAATTAGTATTATAATTAACTTTATTTTTAATGGTGCAGTTTCCTTTCAGTTTAGAACTTAGTTTTGTATTGAATCGAAAGGTATTTCTTTACAAAAGATAAAGGTTATTAGTTTGGGAATCGTTATCTCAATTCTTATTGTTTTGTTGTCATTAGCTATCGAGTTCAGTGAGAGGGTAAGCTACTTTGCAATAGCATCGAATCTCATCACATACCTAACAAAAGAGATGCATCAAGAACTTACGACTGCAGCCAATCATGTGAACTGCTGGGCAGGAGTTACAACCATCATGCCTTTATTTGGTGCGTTCATTGCCGATTCCTATGCTGGCAGATTCCAAATGATCTGCATTTCTTCTACCATCTACCTCATGGTATTTAAACACCTTATGAACTTCAAATTGCATTACACTTGTAACTGACAGTCTGACACCATGAGTTCTTTAACCTGTCTACTACTTGTAGGGTTTAGGAGTACTTGCCCTGTCTCAATTCATACCAACCTTGAAGCCATGTGGAGTTGGTAACGGGGTGTGCGTGGATCCAACAAAGATCCATGAAATCACCTTCTTCACCGGAATATACCTTCTTTCTATAGGAACTGGCGGCCAGAAACCATCCTTAGAAAGCTTTGGAGCCGACCAGTTTGATGATAGCAGTGTAAAAGAACGAATAGGAAAAATGTCCTTTTTCAACTGGTGGAATGCAGTATTGTGTTCTGGACTTGTTCTGGGAGTAACAGTATTAGCATATGTACAAGATAATGTAGGCTGGGGAACGGGGAACCTCATTCTTACTGCCACTATGTTCATAACGATAATTATATTCTATTTGGGAAAACCCTTTTACAGGTACCAAGTTCCCCAAGGCAGCCCGTTTACACCCGTATTACAGGTTCTTGTTGCAGCCATTATGAAGAGAAATCTACCTTATCCTTTAAGTCCAGATTCATTCTATGAACCAGGAAGTCCTCAAAGAAGACTGCTATGTCATACTAATATCCTCAAATTTCTTGACAAAGCGTGTATTGTCAAAGATAATGAGATAACAGAAGGAAAGAAACCGTCTCCTTGGAAACTTACAACAGTGACCAAAGTTGAAGAAACAAAACTAATAGTAAACGTGATTCCCATATGGTTAACTTCTTTACTATTTGGTGTATGCATTGCCCAAGGTTCAACTTTCTTTGTAAAGCAAAGCATCACAATGGACAGAAATGTGGGTAGAAACTTCAAGATCCCATCTGCAAGTATTCATGCAATTTCAGCCTTTGGTATGTTGACATGTGTAATATGCTATGATAGGCTTGTAACTCCAATACTAAGGAGAATAACGGGAAAAGAAAGAGGTATTTCAATTCTCCAACGAGTCGGGATAGGGATGTTCCTTTCCATTGTAGTTATGATCGTGGCGGCATTAGTTGAGAAACAGAGGTTAATAGAGGCAGAAAAAGAGGAAAACAAGTTTCTTTCCATGAGTGTACTGGTTAGCTCCACAGTACTTGATTATGGGTATAGCAGAGGGATTTACGCTTGTGGGGTTGCAGGAGTTTTTCTATGATCAAGTACCCGAATCAATGAGAAGCATAGGGATAGCTCTGTATTTAAGTGTGATGGGTGTTGGAAGCTTCTTAAGCAGTTTCTTGATTACTATTGTAAACGAAGCAAGTGGAAAATTTGGGACACGTTGGTTCGGGAGGGATTTAAATAGTAGTCGGTTAGATAAGTTCTACTGGCTGTTGGCAATTATGAATGGGTTGAATTTTGGCATTTACCTCCTAATGGCGAAGAGGTACTCTTATAAGAATGTACAAAAAAATGTTTTCATAACCAGCAAGCAATAAATGGTTTGTAAGTACTGACAATGCAACCTAAATTTTGTGTCATATTAATAACATCAAAATCATGACCCAACAATTCTATGAGTTCAATTGATATCCATGTAATCATGGTCAAGGTTGTCTGAACAAAAAACAAGATTTTGGGTGCTTAGGCTACTAAATTTAAGAAGCTAAATATATACAAATTCGTTTTAAGTACCTGTAGAAATAGCTAACAAAAAGGAATAATTTGGTTCTTTCATGTCCATATTCTTCGGCAGTTGAAGCCTCCAAGGGATTGTCTTCAAATATGCAGTACAAGAAGAAAGAGAAGAAACATTCCCTCGGTTCCAAAACCTAACTTTCTTCCCTGAGATACAAGAACATGAAGAAGATTAGTGGATTTAAACCATTCATGATTGGTTAGGCCTTAATCATATCAGGATCTATTATCAAACAATCAAACATTATATTTACATGTTTAGTTGTTCACAGCAATAACCAACGTTGCTAGATTCTTATTACATATCGTGAATTTCAGTAGCACAAATATGAAATGACATTAACAAAAGACCAGGTTATTATCATATGAAATTAACCAGACTGGAATTGATAAGACAGGGTCACAATCGTCATAATATACGAAGTATAAAAAGACCAATTTGTTATACTTAGTTTCCTGTTAGGTGAAAAAACTATGTGTACCAAAATGATGCCTCCCTTTCAAATTTACAAGCTAAAAATGTGAACATTTTACGCACAATTATCAACCTGACTATCTTTAAAATAATATAGTCTGCTGTTCTTGCATGATGTAAACATCCTTTACTTTTCTAAGTTTGGCAAAGAGTGTGTGAAAATCACAAATTTGTTGAACTTAGTCCATAAACTACATATGATAATTTACCACGAAAAGGACCCATTTGTGTAATTGAATTTCATACAAATAATCAACAACCGACTCTACGCATTTGAGATAGAGAAAAGACTACCAGTCTCCTTTTTCATGACATGTATAGATGGTGACAGAAATGCATGCAGGCCCCTTTGGTCTAAGAACAAACGAGTGTGGGACGTGCATTATAGATAACAGAAAGTAACGCATGAAGACATTTATGATGACAATTTAGGATCAAAATGTCTTCCAAACAAACAAGGCAAGACAACAACGCATTTCTTTTTCTATGAAGACCTATAGAAACACAGAACTATGTTTATTTTGTATGTGACAAGTTCTGGATCTATTTCATTATTAAAGCAAGAAGGATTCGACCCTTTAACTTCTAAGTTGCTACCACCACACAGCAAAACAGATATCATTCAAAGCTATACAAGCGTACTAGGTTAAACATAAAAAGAACTGCATGTATATTGTGAATATCTTTAACTTGTATAGCACAAAAAGAATCATCGCAAGACTGAAGTAAAATAGTAGTAAGACTGATCTGAATCTGACCTTGGAGGCTAGCCAGTCAAAATAACATGCCCATTACACATTCGTGGACATTAACGGCTTATTTTTCTTGTCAACTGGTTTCAGAATTTGGAAAGAACACATCAGATTTTCGTTGACGCTCATCATTGCACCAGCATTATCAAATTCACCACAGTAATTCGGGGCCGAGAATATAGTTACAAGTTGCCTGTCAGCAAAGAACTCATAGCCATCTTCCACAACCTGCCAACCACAACATAATGTTCCAGTTAGCAGAATAACACACAAACAAATGATCATATACACATGTATCTAAAGAGAGTGAATAATAACCTGATGAGCACGACACACAAGGTCAATATCATGCTTTGTCAAAAACTCGGAAACCTTATCAGCACCAAAAGTGAAAGAAACCCCTCGATCATTCATCCCCCATCCTTTAACATCTTTGCTAGGATCAGACCATAGTAAATCACAAAGTAGACCCGTATCAGGGATAGCAGTAGGACGAGGCAAATTTCTAATTTGATTAAAGTCGGTAAGGTCAGGGGAGAGGCCACCATGCATGCACAATATCTTGTCATCAACAAGAGCAGCAACGGGTAGACAATTGAAACAATCAGTAAAGATTTTCCACAGCTTCACATTGAATCTGCGTTTACATTCGTCATAAAACCCGTATATCCTGTTTATAGAAGCACATTCATGGTTTCCTCTGAGAAGAAAAAAGTTCTCTGGATATTTGACTTTATAAGCAAGCAAGAGGCATATCGTTTCCAAACTTTGCTTCCCACGATCCACATAATCCCCAAGAAAGAGATAGTTGGCTTGAGGAGGAAATCCACCGTATTCAAAAAGCCTTAAAAGGTCAGTGTATTGTCCATGAATGTCACCTAAAACCACAAGTAAATCAGGAGTGCGAGGAGAGTGAGCATTAGATATGGCAGGTATTATAAAGTAATAAAGCAATAAAACATTCAACGCAATCCAATTCTATATAACATAATTCAAAGCAAATACAGTTGATTTCTACAAAATTAAAACTAACATAGTAACATCACAAGAGAGAAGTGGAAAATGTCATATGCGTCAAAATGTTGGGACAAGTACATAGTATAAGCAACACATTATGAAACAAAACACGAGTGGGGTGGATTATCGCATATGTTAGTAATTCTAAGGCTTTGGTAGTTAACCGTTGTACGAATAAGCAAACGTCTAGCTTACTGAAAGACTTATTAAGCATGTGATAAACATGTATCTCTTTAATACTAAGGGGTCATGTTAACACTACCCGTAGTACTCACTGAAATTTTACCCACCGCTGACCACTAATCTCCACATCATCCCCCTCCCTATCACTCACCACTCAGGGGGTATTTGTTTCGGCTTATATAGCTGGCTTATGGCTTATTTGGTTTTGGGCTTATGTTTTATGAGCTCCCTTTTTGTGGCTTATTTTGAAACTTTCTGGCTTATATAAGCTTACTATGTTTTGTGGCTTATTTTGAAACTTTTCGGCTTATATAAGCTTATTATATCTAAGCTTATATAAGCCGAAAAGTTTCAAAATAAGCCACAAAAAGTGAGCTTATAATTATAAAACACACGCCCAAAACTAAATAAGCCATAAGCTGGCTATATAAGGCGAAACAAACACCCCCTCAAACAGTCAAACCCCCACAATCCTCACTCACCACTAACCTATACCCCATATTTTTATCGACACACACACACGCACCACATTTACATACACACAACACAAAGCCACACGTTTTCAGTAACCCCTCACGCGTGGCTCATGTCAGCCCTCACGCGACTACGGGCAGCCTAATAACTTGAACAATCAATACAATGCTAAAACAATTACAATAGTTAGTTACATTTCTTAAAATGTTTTCCACCGTTCCGGGTACCGCATTTTCGCTGTTTCCTAGTACAAGTGTCACAAGACACCATCTATATAACACACATTCTAATTAATATTAATAGTGACAACAATTAATAATGACAGAAAACAATAATAATTAAAGAGAAAAATGAAAATACCACAAATCTTGATAGGGGCTTGGAGTTCAAGAAGATTAGGTTGATTAATAAAGATATCACGAGAAGCAACACAAAGCTGTTTTATTTCACCCTCATTTAACTGAACCAACTGTTTCCCTCCTGATTTATTGCTATTATTATTCGATCTCACTTCGATTAATCGTTCGATTAGATTGTCGACTGCTGCTGGGTCCATTGTTATTGGTTATTTCACAAAAGGGGGAAATTGTATTATTCAAGTGAGACTGAAATAGATGACGATGATGATTATTGGGTGGTGTTTGGGATCTTATTTTATGGGTCGTGGTTTAGGAAAGTGAATAGTCACATATATTGTCCAAACACTCTTTAATACTATGCGGCAAGTGAGGTTCTCTCTTCTCAACGAACTATACGAGTATCCGTGCATAGCAACGGAATTTTATAGCGACAAATGGTTTATTGATAAATAAAAATTAGATGTTATAAACGAAAAATAATAAAAGTTTGAAGATTTGGAGATTAAACATAATGTTTTGAAACCCGGTTTGACCTTGGTGGTTCAATCGGTTGAACCGTTCAGGTCGAAAAACGGGTCAACTTGCCGGGTTGGGTCGAAAACGGGTCAAATTAAACTGGTTCAACCCGCCGGGTTTTAAGCGTCTCGGGTCAACCCAATTTTTGATTTGTATTAATAGTTTGCTTTTGAAATATATGTTTTCAACATTTCCTTTTTTCGTTTCAACTTTTCATTTTTTTTCCTTTGGGTACCCTTTGACGATTAACCGCAGAAATAGATCTTGATGATACCTGATTCACCAGTTTGTATCGGTTTCAACGGGTCATCTCTGGTTCGTTTTCGGATGGCTTTTATTGGTTAGCCGAACCGATGGCAACACTGGTTCCTGGTTGTACCCGTTGGTACCGTCCGGTTTTCAAAACTATATGTACCATCAACTTGTTAGGTTGTATGAAGCTTTATGTGTTTTGTTAATTTGTATAATGTGTACAATAACATGTACTTAATTGGTTGTATTTAATTTGGTAGATATGCTTTTAATTGGTTGTATAATGTGAATAAATCATTGTACTTTTAAGTAATTTAGTGTTTTAATAAGAGTATTAATTACATTATATTTCTCTCACCTATTACCATTTTCAACTTTCAACATTCCACTTTGACTATACACCTTTTATATGTAGTATAGATATGGTGTAATAATACAATCAACATCGCCAGGCAAATATAAACCAGATAAACATATTAAAGTCATTAAACAACTCGCATATGCTCACACAACCAACTTCACAACTCGGTCGTAGCCAAGACCGAGTTCTCCCTTTTTAGCTCCTACGACGCGTCGTCCCAGGGTTTGGCTAATAGCTTGGACGCGTCTTCGAAGGCCGTAGGACACGTGTTTGGAGCCTTATTACCACTAGTCTAAGTGGGTTTTATTTGTGTGTAGGTTGAGCTTGGATAGAGGTTTTCGGAGACTTATAAGGGTTTGAGCATTTTTAAAATAAGTTAGTAGCTTATAAATTAAGGCCCCGTTTCTTTTTTTTTTTTCTTACAACCACTGAATCCACATAACACAATATAATATTATTATTTTTTAATTTGGGCCCACCATTATCTCTTAAATTCTCTTAGTCACAAGAGGCAAAATATATACAACCTCCCCACTCAGACGCATAGAAGGAAGGGGACCCCACATCATTTATAAACCTCTGAAAAAATAAACAGCCCCTAAGTCATGCTTGTCATACAAGCTTGTGGAAGCTTTTATAAGCTATAAGTCTAAACTAATTGAAACAAGTTTAAAAAACTGAGTATGACTTATAGCTAATCAATTAATTAAATGCTTTTTAAAATGGGTTATTGGCAAAAAAAGGCATCATACTTGCCACTTTTTGTCATTGTATGTAGCGTCCTTTATTTTTTTTGATTGTAGCACCAACTTTTTTAAATCGTGCCATTGTGTGTACTTTGTGACCATTTTACCCTTACTTTTTTCAAATTTTGAAGGGTAAAATGGTCATTTCACATGGCTAAAAAGTCGCAAAGTACACACAATGACACAATTTAGAAAGGTTAGTGCTACAATCAAAAAAAATAAAGGACGCTACATACAATGACAAAAAGTGGCAAGTATGATGCTTTTTTTTGCCAATAACCCTTTTAAAATATAATAGATTAACAAGCCAAAGCTTTGATATATGAACTTAATTTGATATATTTTTATGTGATTTTAAAATAATAAGTTTCGGCAATAGTTAATTAACCAAAAAATTATAGAAATATAAACTCCAACTTTCAGTTTATTATATAAGCTCTAGCTCATTTCGTCAAATAAACCCTTACTTTTTGCTGTTCAAGTATACAAAATTGTTATCATAAAAGTTTCAACTTTAATGGGGTGTTTGGACTAGCTTGTTTTTTAGGCTTGTGAGCTCATTTGCTTACATGAGCTGATTAGTTTATCAATCTATAAGTCCAATTTGATACCTTAATAAGCCCCGAAAATAACAAACTTGTAACTTTTTTGAAAAAACAAATAAGTGCACAAGCCTGAAAATTTAGCCCAACCAAAAACACCCTTAATAATTAAGAAAAACAGGTTTAGCTTTTAGTTACAACTAGAAGTTCTGACTTCTGATTACCCCTATAATTTGCTAAATATATTCGAAGCATAGAATATTTGATTGATAACCTTTTAGCTCAAATGTAAAAATCAGTTACGAAAATCCAGTTTTCTATTTTGTTTACAAATTTTTTTTTTTGAACGACAATTTTAACTATCTCACAACATTTACACCACAATCACAAATCTATTTTGTTTACTTTGATCCTTGTTACCTTAAATCTTTATCAATCGTAAGCAAAGTACGACAACTAAATTAGCATGGGTACATTAGATAGTGAATTATTTTTGCATCCATAACAAGAACTCTGGATGCCATGTTATAAAACATGTGTTTGTGAATAGACAATCAAAACTTGTTAATGTTTTAACTATGATCATCAAGGATTTGAATATGTAAGTCTGAGAAAGAAAAAGGACATTGTGAGGTCACAAGCACATGAGACATGTGGGTGTTTATGCCCATTGCCCACCATGGACACATGCACACAACCTAAAAGATGTTCAATATTTGCTTTTAAGAATCCACTCTTGGACAATGCTCAACTTTATCAATATTCGAGTATTTTCATTAATTGAAAACATTTTTTTTTTAATTCGTAGCATGGTCGTGGCCTCATGGACATATATTCTTGATTAACCAATTGTTCAAAAGTTTCTTTTCAAACCTCGGGGGAAAAAAATACGATAACAAATTAAAGCGTACTTTCGTTTCAGAAATAAATAAGCCTATAGTTGCTTAAGGCCGTAGATTCAAATATAACATAGATGTAAACATAATTCATCAATCAATTATAATCAGGTTTATATTTTTATGAACCAATTGGCGCTAGAGGCTTGCGATTCTCCAGTAGAGGCCTCAAGTTCAAATTTTACTGGCGGTAACTTTGAGGCCAGCCTTCGAGCATCTATTACTCAGCGCAAACGTTTTTGTTGGGCCGGAAAAAGTGAGGGCTTTTGGTAAAATAAGTCATGAGTTTAATGCCAACTCCCTCAGTTTGCAGTAAACAACTGAATATTGTTTGAGGCTTGTCCTTTGAAAATCGTGAATCGACACCAACGGAGTTAAGATTTCTCCACCGATTTAAACCTTTTAAAAAATTGGCGCTATAAACTTTAAGTTTATGTGAAATTCAAGAAACATATAGAAGCTAAATATAACTTTATGATTATTTCAAGATGACGACAACAATATACTCGTAAATTAATACTACTAGAAAACATATAAAACTAATAAATGGAATAATACATTAGATCTCAAGGTATAATAACGCAGGGAGGGCGTTAAGTCAACGTGGCGCCGGTGTTACCACATCGTGCCCAACACAAATCTAACGCTTAGGGGTGGAAACGAGTCGAGCCGAGCCGGAGCCTGCCAGAGCTCGTGTTCGGCTCGTTTAAGTTTTAAAAAGCTCGAGCTCGAGCTCGGCTTGTTTCGAGTCTTTAATTTTAAGCTTGAGCTCGGCTCGTGGTATGTTAGCCCATTAACTGTCCCATTATTTTCCTATCTATATATGTTGACTGTTAGCCCATAAATGTGTTTTTGATTTTTATTTATATTTTTTTTTTGATATAATTTGTATTTTTATTTAATGAATGAAAAATTAGTATGTTTGAAAATTTAAAAAAGAAAATTAGTATCGTGGGTCCTAAAAATGATGATGTTAATAGCGTTATGAGGAATGAGTATTTTTGAGTGTTAATGTTTAAAATGAAGATAGCGATATGATGCTAATGTGCTCATGTTGATAGTGTTATCAAACCTAGAACTCTTATAGATAAATAACGTCGTAATACCTTGGATCAAGCAGAGATGGATACATAAAATATTAGGAAATGACAGCCAAAAAGAAGAGTAGACTTTTTCATTGGAATTAATTCCAACATAACTAAACGAGTATATCTTAGCTTTTTGTGAGCATAAAATCCCGTAAGATCATTCAAACCAAAAAGTGATCCGCAAACGTAAGGGTCCTAGCATCGTTTCTGAACCACTTTCAACAAAAGCGAGTTATCTTGTTTATTTTTTATTTCTTCTAAACTCTAAGCTGTAAGTTGATGTATAACTATATCAACCATGAGATAGGTGGGTGAGAATTGCTAAAACGTCTTCCCTTAATATAATAAGTTACTCCAACATAACACGAGGCACTCTTTTGGAGTTAGACTAGGTGTAATAGTGGCCGCAAATATGAGTGTTTACTCAATGACACATAAACTTTTCTCTCGTCAACTAACATCACCACCAACTTCTTTTTGTTTCATTTTCTATTATTTTAAATACTAAAATTATAATTTAATGAATTTAAAAAACATTAGATTTATAATTAAAATAAAATAACAATAATTCACTAAAATTAAAATATAATGAAATTACAAATTATTGTGCATTCCTTCGACGGCAAATGAGTTCCACTAAATCAACTCTAAGGTTTGGATGAGTTTCTTTGTTTACTAAATCACTGATAACTTGTAACGTTTTTTTCATGTGTTCGTACGAGATCATCCTCACGATGTCGCTCCTCTTGATAAAAGTGAGATGTCGGTACGGATTTGCGTCAACTGTAGATAAGATTTCCTTCTTTCTGTCTTTTCGAATCATACAATGTAATATGATGAGTGTGTACATCATAGTAGTTTTTTCCGTAAGTCCATCGGTCGTGCAAGATTCTTTTGTTATAGCCCACTTTTTTTTAGCATGACAAACGCTTGTTCCAAATCTTTATTTGTTGCTTCATGAGCTGCTTTATATCTTATTCGCTTCGTATCATGTGCACCCGACTGTGAAATCGACTTAACAATAACATACCATTTAGGATAGATCCCGTCAGTAAGAAAATATCACCATTTATAAGTCACGTCATTAGCCACAAAAGAAACCTTTGGTGTTGTCTCGTCTTGGAGATCGTTGAACAAAGATGATTGACATATAATGTGGATGTCGTTATTCGCCCCTAAAATACCAAACAACGCATGCCAAATCAATAAATCTTGTAAGTCACCCGCATCCAATAAAATGATTAGATTTTACTTGTGATCACCTCTATAATATTGAGCAAGTTATGCATTTAGGCAACTAGTCCACTCCCAATTTGTACGATCAATGCTTCTTAACATCACAAGAAACCTATGTTTCTCCTCGTGATATGCATAGAGTTTCAACATCAGTATGAATAGGTCTTCGTAAAATCTCCTCTCCATATAAGTCCATAATAGCCATACAGAAATGTTCAAGAAAATCACAGAAAGTTTTCGCACTCATTTGAAAGTATTAATCTAGAGCATCAAGAACGATGTTGCATGTGAATTGACGAAGTGCAAAGTTACACTTCATCAATTCAAAAATGCCAACTCTTCCTGAACCCATTACCTAGTTGAAAATACGAAGAATGATCAGGTACATCCTGAACAATGCATGTGAATAGTGATCGTCTCAATTGGAACCGCTTACGGAATGCATCTTCGTAATACATCGGGTTTTTAGAGAAGTAAGTGGCAACTAGACGATTATGAGTATCGTAACAATCTCTATTTATTGTGATTCTTGGTAACGAGCCTTTTTTTTATTCTTGAACTTCCAGCATGATAATTCACATGATATGTCGCCGTATCTTGTAAAACTCTAGATTCATGCTATTAACTTCTTCTTCTTCATCTAAAGATGTAACATATGAATTATTCGGAATCCATTTGTTGTGAGAAATGAGAAATATGTATTTGTGTTAATGAGATTGAACATGTTTTGAAAGTGTTTATAAAAATGAAACGACGTTGGGGAACTAAAAAATGATTTATTATTATTATTATTATTATTATTATTATTATTATTATTATTATTATTATTATTATTATTATTATTATTATTATTTTCTTAATACCAAATCACCAACAATTTTTTTTTCAACTGTTGACATCCGTCTCCTTCACACGCAATTCGGTCTTGTGGTCGACTGATTTCTCCCCAAAACACACCCAAGACGTGTCCTTAGAGGTGTTTTTTTAACAAGACGCGTCGTATAAGGCTCAAGACGCGTCCTTGAGACCTTATTACGACCAGCCCTAATAGTCTTTAATCCTTCATAAGTTCTTGTTGCAGCCATTATGAAAAGAAATCTACCTTATCCTTTAAGTCCAGATTCATTCTATGAACCAGGAAGTCCTGAAAGAAGACTGCTATATCATACTAATAGCCTCAAATTTCTTGACAAAGCGTGTATTGTCAAAGATAATGAGATAACAGAAGGAAAGAAACCATCTCCTTGGAAACTTACAACAGTGACCAAAGTTGAAGAAACAAAACTAATCGTAAATGTGATTCCCATATGGTTAACTTCTTTACTATTTGGTGTATGCATTGCCCAAGGTTCAACTTTCTTTGTAAAGCAAAGCATCACAATGGACAGAAATGTGGGTAGAAACTTTGAGATCCCATCTGCAAGTATTCATGCAATTTCAGCCTTTGGTATGTTGACATGTGTAATATGCTATGATAGGCTTGTAACTCCAATACTAAGGAGAATAACGGGAAAAGAAAGAGGCATTTCAATTCTCCAAAGAGTCGGGATAGGGATGTTCCTTTCCATTGTAGTTATGATCGTGGCGGCATCAGTTGAGAAACAGAGGTTAATAGTAGCAGAAAAAGAGGAAAACAAGTTTCTTTCGATGAGTGTGTACTGGTTAGCTCCACAGTACTTGATTATGGGTATAGCAGACGGATTTACGCTTGTGGGGTTGCAGGAGTTTTTCTATGATCAAGTACCCGAATCAATGAGAAGCATAGGGATAGCTCTGTATCTAAGTGTGATGGGTGTTGGAAGCTTCTTAAGCAGTTTATTGATTACTGTTGTAAACGAAGCAAGTGGAAAACTTGGGACACGTTGGTTCGGAAGGGATTTAAATAGTAGTCGGTTAGATAAGTTCTACTGGCTGTTGGCAGTTATGAATGGGTTAAATTTTGGCATTTACCTCCTACTGGCGAAGAGGTACTTTTATAAGAATGTACAAAAAAATGTTTTCATAACTAGCAAGCGATAAATGGTTTGTAGGTACTGACAATACAACCTAATTTTGTGTCATATTAATAACATCAAAATCATGACCCAACAATTCTATGAGTTCAATTGATATCCATGTAATCATGGTCCAGGTTGTCTGAACAAAAAACAAGATTTTGGGTGCTTAGGCTACTAAATTTAAGAAGCTAAATATATACAAATTCTTTTTAAGTACCTGTAGAAATAGCTAACAAAAAGGAATATTTGGTTCTTTCATCTCCATATTCTTCAGTAGTTGAAGCCTCCAAGGGATTGTCTTCAAATATGCAGTACAAGAAGAAAGAGAAGATGCATTCCCTCGGTTCCAAAACCTAACTTTCTTCCCTGAGATCCAAGAACATAAAGAAGATTAGTGGATTTAAACCATTCATGACTGGTTAGGCCTTAATCATATCAGGATCTATTATCAAATAGTAGCTGCAGGAAGCGAATAATCAAACATTATATTTACATGTTTACTTGTTCACAGCAACAAACCAACGTTGCTAGATTCTTATCAGATCTCGTGAATTTCAGTTACATAAATGACATTAACAAAAGACCAGGTTATTATCATATGAAATTAACCAGACTGGGATTGATAAAACAGGTTCACAATCGTCATGTTTACAATCCAAAACAAGGTCCAACATGCTACCTCATACCCAAAAAAGTTCTTTAATGATTTAAATGTTTGCACTTATGATGTAAACTGTAAAATCCTAATTTGTATACACTAAAACAGTGTCATCACCAATTTGTTCCAAAATGATGTCTCCCTTTTCAAATTTACAAGCTTAAAAATGTGAACATTTTATGCACAATTATTAACCTAACTATCTTTGAAATAATATAGTCTCTTGTGCTTTTGTGTTGCAAACAACCTTTACTTTTCTAAGTTCGGCAGAGAGAAGTGTGTGAAAGTCACAAATTTTATGAACTTAGTCCATTAACTACATATGATAATTTACCATGAAAAGGACCCATTTGTGTAATTGAATTTCATACAAATAATCAAGAACCGACTCTGCGCATTTGAGATAGAGAAAATATTCTATCAGTCTCCTTTTCCATGTCATGTATAGACGGTGACAGAAATGCATGCGGGTTCCTTTGGTCTAAGAATAAACGAGTGCCAGACGTACACTATACATAACAGAAACTAATGCATGAAGACCTTTATGATGACAATTTAGGATCAAATGTCTTCCAAACAAACAAGGCAACACAAAAGAACGCATTTTTTTTTTCTGTGAAGACCTATAGAAACACAAAACAAAACTATGTTTATTTTGTATGTGGCAAGTTCCAGATTTATTTCATTATTAGGGCAAGAAGGATTCAACCCTTTAACTTCTAAGATGCTACCACAACAAAGCAATACAGATATCATTCAAAGCTATACAAACGTACTAGTTTTAACATAAAAAGAACTGCATGTATATTGTGAATATCTTTTTATTGGATAGCACAAAAAGAGTCATCTCATGACTGAAGTAAAAATAATAGTAAGACTGATCTGACTCTGACCTTGGAAGCTAGCCAGTCAAAATAACATGCCCATTACACATTCGTGGACATTAACGGCTTATTTTTCTTGTCAACTGGTTTCAGAATTTGGAAAGAACACATCAGATTTTCATTGACACTCATCATTGCACCAGCATTATCAAATTCACCACAGTAATTCGGGGCCGAGAATATAGTTACAAGTTGCCTGTCAGCAAAGAATTCATAGCCATCTTCCACAACCTGCCAACCAAACATAATGTTCTAGTTAGCAGAATAACACACAAACAAATGATCATATATACATGTACTTAAAGAGAGTGAATAATAACCTGATGAGCACGACACACAAGGTCAATATCATGCTTTGTTAAAAACTCGGAAACCTTATCAGCACCAAAAGTGAAAGAAACCCCTCGATCATTCATCCCCCATCCTTTAACATCTTTGCTAGGATCAGACCATAGTAAATCACAAAGTAGACCCGTATCAGGGATAGCAGTAGGACGAGGCAAGTTTCTAATTTGATTAAAGTCGGTAAGATCAGGGGAGAGGCCACCATGCATACACAATATCTTGTCATCAACAAGAGCAGCAACGGGTAGACAATTGAAACAATCAGTAAAGGTTTTCCATAGCTTCACATTGAATCTGCGTTTGCATTCATCATAAAACCCGTATATCCTGTTTATAGAAGCACATTCATGGTTTCCTCTAAGAAGAAAAAAGTTCTCTGGATATTTGACTTTATAAGCAAGCAAGAGGCATATTGTTTCCAAACTTTGCTTCCCACGATCCACATAATCCCCAAGAAAGAGATAGTTGGCTTGAGGAGGAAATCCACCGTATTCAAAAAGCCTTAAAAGGTCAGTGTATTGTCCATGAATGTCACCTAAAACCACAAGTAAATCAGGAGTGCTAGGACAGTGAGTATTAGATATGACAAGTATTATAAAGTAATAAAGCAATAAACTATTCAACGTGATCCAATTGTATATAACGTTATTCAAAGCAAAAACAGTTGATTTCTACAAAACTGAAGGTCTAAAGCTAACAAGGTAACATGTATACATAGTATAAGGAACACATTATGAAACAAAAGACGAGTGGGGTGGATTATCGCATATGTTAGTAATTCTAAGGCTTTGGTAGTTAACCGTTGTACGAATAAGAAAACGTCTAGCTTACTGAAAGAAGTATTAAGCATGTGATAAACATATATCTCTATAATACTAAGGGGTCATGTTAACACTACCCGTAGTACTCACTGAAATTTTACCCACCGCTGACCACTAATCTCCACATCATCCCCCTCCCTCTCACTCACCACTCAGGGGGTGTTTGTTTCGGCTTATATAGCTGGCTTATGGCTTATTTAGTTTTGGGCGTGTGTTTTATAAGCTCACTTTTTGTGGCTTATTTTGAAACTTTTCGGCTTATATAAGCTTATTATGTTTTATGGCTTATTTTGAAACTTTTCGGCTTATATAAGCTTATTATCTCATAATAAGCTTATATAAGCCGAAAAGTTTCAAAACAAGCCACAAAAAGTGAGCTTATAAAACATAAGCCCAAAACTAAATAAGCCATAAGCTGGCTATATAAGGCGAAACAAACACCCCTTCAAACAGTCAAACCCCCACAATCCTCACTCACCACTAACCTATATAATACACTGTTTAAAATGTTTTTTACCATTCCGGGTTACCGGATTTTCGCTGTTTTCAAGTGACTGGCTTCTTCGCTAATGCTAGTTAATTACATTTCTTAAAATGTTTTCTACCATTCCGGGTACCGCATTTTCGCTGTTTCCTAGTACAAGTGTCACAACTCACAAGACACCATCTATATAATACACATTTTAATTAATATTAATAGTGACAACAATTAATAATGACAGACAACAATAATAATTAAAGAGAAAAATGAAAATAATACCACAAATCTTGATAGGGGCTTGGAGTTCAAGAAGATTAGGTTGATTAATAAAGATGTCACGAGAAGCAACACATAGCTGTTTTATTTCACCCTCATTTAACTGAACCAACTGTTTCCCCCCTGATTTGTTATTATTATTATTCGATCGCACTTCGATTAATCGTTCGATTAGATTGTCGACTGCTGCTGGGTCCATTGCTAGTTACAACAACACTATTTGGTTATTTGAAAAAGGGGGAGGAAATAGATGACGATGATGATGATTATTGGTCGGGTTTTGATTATTATTTTAGGTGGTGTTTGGGATCTTATTTTATGGGTCGTTTAGGAAAGTGAATAGTCACATGTATTGTCCAAACACTCTTCAATAGTGAGCTGAAAGATTTAGCGTCACGTCAGTTTCTCTTTCCACAACCAATATGGTGTAATAATACAGGCATACAGCCGACATCGCAAATATAAATCAGATAAACAGAGTAAACAACTCGTCGTAGCCACTTAAGGGTGGCCTAGTGGTAAAAGGTCTTGTGACTATTAGTCTAAAATGTGTGAGGTCTCAAGTTCAATTGCTGCTAGGTGCAAACAACCTTAAGTGGCCACACCAACCTCCTAAAAAGGGAGGGCTTCACCTGGTTTGAGTCTGTGTGGCGGTGGGTTCAAACCCCGTGGATTAGTTGGCCAAAAGTCGGAAACCATGGTAAAAAAAAAAAAAAAAAAAAAAAAAAAAAAAAAAAAAAAAAAAAAAAAAAAAAAAAACTCATCGTAGCAAAGACCGAGTTCTTTCTTTTTAGTTCCTACGACGGGTCATCCCAGGGTCTGTCTAGTAGCTTGGATGCGTCTTCGAAGGCCATAGGACACATGTTTGGAGTCTTATTACCATCAGTCTAAGTGTGTTTTTATTTGCGTGTATTTTTATTTGTGTGTATTTTTAGGTTGAGCTTGGATAGAGGCTTATAAGGGTTTGAGCATTTTTAAATAAGTTAGTAGCTTATAAGTTAAGTCATGTTTGTCATATAAGCGTGTGGAAGTTTTTATAATGTATAAGCCCAAACTAATTTAAACGAGTTTAAAAAAATGAGTAAGACTTATAGTTAATCAATTACTTAAATAGATTAACAAGCAAAAACTTTAAATGTATATGAATTTAATTTGATATTTTTATGTGATTTTAAAATAATAAATTTCGATAACAACTAATTAATCAAACAAATTATAAAAATATAACTCCAAGTTTCAGGTTATCATATAAGCTCTAGCTCATTTAACTATACAATCACTTTTCGATGTACAAGTATACAAAATTGTATCATAAAAGTTGCAACTTTAATTGGGTGTTTGGACCAGCTTGTTTTTTAGGCTTGTGAGGTCATTTGCTCACATGAGCTGATTACTTTATCAATCTATAAGTCCAATTTGATACCTTAATAAGTGTGGAAGGTGGGGTTTAGGCTTTTCTCTCGCCACATCAGCTCCACATCATCAAAAAACACAATCTTTATCTTTTCCCTCAACTTTTCCTCAACCATTGAGGCACTATATCTTTCTTCCTTTATATTTTTTCTAATTTTTATCAATTAAAAATACCTCTAATACCCCACATACACTTAAATAACCAATAAATTGCTTTCTCTCTCCAATAAAGTCTCTCTCTCCACTAAAGTCTAACACTTTCTCTCTCTAAATGCAACGGGACTTGAGTCTCAAAAAAAAAAAAAAAAAAAAAATCACTTTCCCGTAAAATATCGTATGGAATTTTTTAAGTCCCCGCAACAGAAAGGCCCTTTCCTCCATGTATTCCACCCCACACCCTTTACCCTAACCCCGAAAATAACAAACTTGTAACATTTTTGAAAAAACAAATAAGTGCACAAGCTGAAAAATTAGCCCAACCAACCACACCCTTAATAATTAAGAAAAACAGGTTTAGCTTTTAGTTACAACTAGAAGTTCCGATTATTGCTATGTTTGGCGACACGTAGCAGTAGCAGTAAGCAGTAAGCAGTAGCAGTAAGCAGTAGTTGTTTATTTAAAAAAACGTGTTTGGTAACGTAGCTGTAGCAGTAATTATAAATTGTAAAATTACGAAAAAGGTCATATACACATTAAAATAAAATAAATGATTAGACAAATGAGGGTATATATGTAATTTAAGTATCTAAGCGGTTGGAGCAACTCCGGAAAGCTTATTCAAGAAGCATTTGGATTGGAGTGATAACACAATATTTAAACTCTTGCTGAGGTGTTGACAAACAAGCTTTTCATTTAAAATGCTTACCGCTTGTCGCTTGTCGCTCTTAAATGTTTCCAAATGCTTGTTGCCGAACATGACTCATCCCTATAATTTGCTAAATATATCCGAAGCATAGAATATTTGATTGATGACCTTTTAGCTCAAATGTAAAAATCAGTTATGAAAATCCAATTTTCTATTTTGTCTACAATTTTTTTTTAACAACAATTTTAACTATCTCACAACATTTACACCACAAATCTATTTTGTCTACTTTGATCCTTGTTACCTTAACGCTCAGTTCTCGAGTTTTGAGTGAAGAGAAATGGAAAAGAATAAGAAAGGGAAAAGAAAGGGAAAAGGAAAGTAAGATTTTATTAACAAAACTTCCTTCCATTTTCTTTTCTACTTCCCTTTCCCCTCTTAAAAAAAACTCAAGAACATAAAAAACTTTCCATTTCCTTTCATTTTCCTTTCCATTTCAACTCGAGAACTGAGCGTAAATATTTATCAATCGTAAGCGAAGTAAGACAACTAAATTAGCATGGGTACATTAGATAGTGAATTATTTTTGCATCCATAACAAGAACTCTGGATGCGATGTTATACAAGATGTGTTGTGAATAGACAATGCAAACTTGTTAATGTTTTAACTATGATGTATGATCATCAAGGATTTGACTATGCAAGTCTGAGAAAGAAAAAGGACATTGTGAGGTCACAAGCACATGAGACATGTGGGTGTTTATGCCCATTGCCCACCATGGACACATGCACACAACCTAAAAGATCAATATTTGCTTTTAAGAATCCACTCTTGGACAATGCTCAACTTTATCAATATTCGAGTATTTTCATTAATTGAAAACATTTTTTTTTTTTAATTCGTAGCATGGTCGTGGCCTCATGGACATATATTCTT